>QODF01000085.1:1285693-1445680 GCA_024372805.1 Oostethus manadensis | reverse complement strand
TCCATCCATCCATCCATTTTCCACCGCTTATCCGGGTCCGGGTCGCGGGGGCAGCAGCTTCAGTAGGGAAGTCCAGACTTCCCGGTCCCCAGCGACCTCTTCCAGCTCCATCGGGAGGACACCAAGGCGTTCCCAGGCCAGCTGTGAGACATAGTCCCTCCAGCGTGTCCTAGGTCTTCCCGGGGGCCTTCTCCCGACCGGGCATGCCCGAAACACCTCACCAGGGAGGCGCCCGGGAGGCATCCGGACTAGATGCCCGAGCCACCTCAACTGGCTCCTCTCGATGTGAAGGAGCAGCGGCTCTACTCTGAGCTCCTCCCGGATGGCCGAGCTCCTCACCCTATCTCTTAGGGTGAGTCCAGCCACCCTACGAAGGAAACTCATTTCCGCCGCTTGTATCCGCGATCTCGTTCTTTCGGTCATGACCCATAACTCATGACCATAGGTGAGGGTGGGAACGTAGATCCATCGGTAAACAGAGAGCTTTGCCTCTCTTTGCAAGAGATAAGTATTTTCCGGAAATACAGTTCAGACTTCACCAAGTACGGCTTCATGAATGGTCATCGCAGCTCTGTAGCCGTCCGAGCTGAAGCGGCATCTTGAGACCAAACATCCGGCGCTCGCGGGAAAGCCAGTTGCATTCTTGGGACGAAAAGAAAATGGGCTAAAGATGCGAAAAAGGTTTGTTAGCAACTCCAAATGTGCTTTGAAAGCCGAACGTATGGCGCAGAGCAAGAAGCCATTCTCTCTAGCGGAGGACTGGATTCTGCATGCTGCAGATACTGTATGTAGGGCCCCATGAAAGCAGTTTTATTTGTTCCCCAAATCCGTTTTTTCTGTTTACCAGCATAGACTGTGTGATTTTTGGGTTAGCGAATCAAAACGTTATTACCATGCAAAAATTCTTACATCGGTGGACAATTTTTCCCAGTATTTGAGAAAAAGGATGTAGCTTGGCTAACGTTTCTAATGGGATGTCAGTCTCTGCACACATTGCTACCAAATCTTCAACGTACTGTAATGCCCATGCTTGTGACTAAGGTAGCCCTGCAATTCCAACTGCATTTTCAAGATATGTTTTACGACACGCTTATTTTGTTCCCTCAGTTTGACGACACAGGACAAATGGCGCTCTTATTTTGAAGCCCGGGAAATGTCTTGAGAATGTTGACTGGCGAATGTCTGTTGAATGTCTAAGACGAGCTGAGTGCAATAGAAAACATGCTGCTCTGCTTTTTCCACTCAGAGCCTTCACGTCGTCATTTTGTAAAACACTCCTAACACGAAAGCGGCGAAACACAAAACATACTCACCCGGCCCAAGTCGCACACCCTCCTAGCTTCCATTCACGCTCGGTCAGAGGAGGTTCCGCCAACTTTCATCAGTGTTTATCGCCATTTCAGCATGTTTAGTTCAAGAAGGGGTGGTTTAGTAATGAGAGTCCACCACGGTTGAGCCGTCCGCCGGGGAAATACTTACCCACACAAATGTTCCTTCTGCCCACCATGGCAGCATTTAATTCTCATTATGTCAATTTCTGCGAGATTACTCGTTTAACAATAAATTCCCTTTTTATTGGGCAAATCTGCGGAATTCATAGGGGCCTAGATATGTGCCGTGAGATGATCGGAGGGGGTTAAATTAGATCAGTTTTTTCATACTCCTTTTCAGACCATGTTGAAAATGTACATGCAAACGTAACCATGTGAAGTGATTATGTGAAAAGTAACCACGGTGCTTGCAGGAGTTTATTTATTGCAGTGACAGTAATCACGAAGACAACAAGAAGCCTCGAGGAAATTTGTAATCTTCGGACAAGAAAAGAAGACAAAGAGAAACATCTTCTCAGTGTATGCGAGATGGAGGCAGAGAAGGACGCCTGTCTGCATACGAAAAGTACATTTTCTAGTTTATAACTCTCTTGAGATGATACTTTTCATGCAATTTGGGTCAACCCTTGAAGGAGAACTGAGCCCTAATGTAAGATGACTAATTTGATGACGCCAGCAGTCGAGCCAGAGCTAATTTAAGGTTTTATTCCCTTTAGAAGCGGGATACTCCATCCAGGACGTTCTCATTCAGAAATCTTTATGCAGCCCTATTGGGTCTAGTGACGGCACACAAGGCACACACTGGCATCTGAATGAGACCTAAGGAGCTACTTTGCTAATTGGACTGTAAACACATCAGTGCAAATATGAGACGCACGCAGCTTTAAACGTGTGGGAAGAAAGCAGGCAGGTACTCGGTGTGACGGACAGGCCTAACTTACACTGGCCGCATGTTCCATTTGCAGCTAAGACTTACGGTAGTTGTTTGCAAAAATGCAATAAATGCAACATTACCATTGCTGGACAAGGGCCAGTGGTAACCTACCTGACGAGACGTAATTGAGGTCAAATTGCTTTTTAACTAAGGCTGTCAAAGTAACGCTTTACAGCACTACTTTGTTTTGCAGCATGTCCTGTTTGGCGCCCTGGTTTGAGAAACTGTAGCGGCAGCAGTTGTGCGTGGGCTGGAAGAAGCTGCAGCAAATATTGAGCTATTTTGAATGGCAAGATTAGCTTCAAAGCCCTGGCAGGTGGCGCTCTCAACAAGAACAAGTTATTTGGGTCGCTGCGACCTGTGTTGCCACGAAGTACATCGCCTCTGGGAGAAGTGAGAAGTTACTAGCGCACCACAGGTATTGTTTTGTCATTTATACCGTGATACCTTGGCAAAAACTGAATCTAGTTTATCTTATTTAGTAGGGTTTGTGCACAATATGACAGGAACAACATCGAATTAAAAGCATTAAATTAAATCAGAGCCACCATCCACCTGGAGTTAGTTTTCCAGAGAAGTTGTGTACCACAAATATGTGCATTAGCCCTCAATAAGGTCATCAAATCTTACCTTTATGCATTGCCACACAGTATCAGCATTTGAAAGCAATTAGGTGTAAGAAAAAGGGTAAAAAATAAAGGATAACAGTGTGAGAAGAAAAAAGGTGCGTTGAAGGACTGTCAAACAGTGGGACAAACCGCCGCTCGCAATAAACATTCAAAAACTGGAGGATTTCTTATTCTATGATGTTTTTGAAAAGAATAATAGTCCATATTTTGAATAATAATATTCCTTTAAGTAAGATTATTATTATTATGATATAAAACTGAACTGTTAAATGATTGTTAATTTGAAAGGGGCAGATATTAGAAGACTGTTCTTCTTTCTGCTCCTTTACATTCATTTATTGTGTTGAGTTTATTGTAGTTGTTTGGAATGACTTGTTTTGATTTTGAATGAAATAAATTCAATAAAAAAAAATTGATGTAGTTATTGTACTTGCATATCGAATTGTTTACCACAAAAAGATTTACTTTGTATAGACAAAAACTTAATTTGACCTGCGATGAATTTTCAGTTAACTACGGACAAAATGTGATTAATCGCAATCAAATATTTTCATCGACTGACCGCCATATTTTTAACTGTGAACAAATTGCAGTCCCATCTCCTCCAGTTCAAAACTGGTCATAAAATTCTGATCGGGTCTGTAGAATCGACGAGCACGCCCCCGATCTTCAAGTGTGATGTTTTCCACAAAGGCAGCCTTAGGAGTGCTTGGTTAGTATGTTTGTTGACATATTGTAGAACCCTCGAAAACGTTTCCTGTCAACAGTAAAGTCCCAGCCTTCGCCTCCCTCAGTGTTGGGAGGGCAGCAAAGCGGTCTGCCCCAGCCCCAGCCCGCAGCAGGTCTCCATCTCTCCGAGGTGCAGAGCGCCAACAAACGGCACGAAAATATTGTTGTTGGTCCCGCCCTCGCCAATGGCCAGCTAAAACCCATTTCCACCGTGTCGCAGAACCCGCGGTAACAAGCCAGGAAGACCGTCATCAACTGGCTGCAGAGGCATCCAAAGTGAGCCGGAACCCGCCTGGACCCAAATGTAGCTCGGCGCCAGATATGCGCCAGAGTTTCTTAATCATTCCTTCTCCGTCCCGCTTTGTTCTGCATTACAGGCTTCACACGACGATGAGCGTCTACTCCGATTATGGGGCGCTGCCCGAGCTTGTCTGTGTCCTGAACGGCCCGCTCGAGTGTCCGGCGAGGAAACGAGGCAAAGGGAAACAAAAGAGTGGGGAGGTAATTAACACGTTCCACCGATCAGTCTGCGGGATTTACCAGGTTTAACCACCGATTGTTTATGCACCGCCTCATACCCGCGGTATAAGTTCACACGTAAGAGCCACCCTCTGTGCCCTTACGCCCAACCCTGCCAACCTTGAAGAGACGGCATCTCTGCCGCCTTATTCCTCCTTTTGTTCTTCTATCAGCGCTCCCCGTCGGAGATAAGCTGACGTCTGCAGCGCTTTCCTCTGACATCCCCCTCGACTCAAAGAAACTAGGTCGGATTCTGCAAAGTCTCGGGGAGCACGAGGGCTTCTGATATTAGTCATACACTAAGTCATCAAAGCAGCCATCCGAAATCCTCCTGTTCAGAGGTGGCGGGGGCGCGGCCAATTCCGGATGGATCCTCCTGAGAGGTGGCAGCTTTTCCGGGGAAAGGCCGTCTTTGCCGTGCAAATGTGTACATTATTGGCTGATTGCAGGTTTTAACCTCTTCGGGGATTTGAAAAAATGCCAGGGATGGCCGACATTGGCATAACAATGTATTATATCTCTGTTGTTTTTTTCCGCATTAGGAAAACTGATAGACCTACGCCTACCTAGGCAAATGATGACCTCATCAAACCGCGTCTGAAACATCCATGGGTGTCTCGTGAGAAGCTTGCTCGCTCCTTCCATCCATGTATGCATTTCCTATGCCGCTTATCCTCAATAGTGTCGCTGGTCCTTGCTCGCTCCTGACTGATATTAAACTTACCATCGTGGACTGTATCGCTCTGGTTAACCAGCCCCTTTCTATCGCGCAAGACACCGGAGTCACCGGATTTGTGGAGTTCCTCGAGCGACGCTTTGCCATTCCCCATCTAATTTCTCCGATGTTTGCTTTACAATGTGGTTTACAGCCATGTCGAGAAGCTAACTGCCGATGCTGTATCTATTAGCTTCATGACAAATACGTGCTCATTCCCCCACAGGAGGATTGTGATGTTACACATATCGGTATCGGTTGATATCAGAATCGGATATTGAAAGTTGGACGATATAGGCATGTCAGATATCAGCAAAAAAGCCAAAATCGAATATCCCTAAAAAATAATATTGGTATATAACTATAATTTTGGGCACACGGTGGATGAGTGGGTAGCATGTTGGCCTCACAGTCAGGAGGTTCAGGGTTCAAATCTCCGTTGGACACCTCTGTGTGGAGTTTGCATGTTCTCCCCGTGCGTGCGTGGGTTTTCTCCGGGTATTCCTATTTCCTCCCACATTCCAAAAACATGCATGTTAGCTTCATTGGCCGCTCTAAATTGTCCATTAGAGTGTGAATGTGAGTGTTTGTTTGTGGTGTCATGCGATTGACTGGCGACCAGTCCAGAGTGTACCCCGCCTTTTCAGGAATTGTCAGAAATGGGATCTGGAAAACCTGATAACATTTTGGGGGTCATCCGGATCACCGTCTGGATCCATGATGTTTTAACATTGCGAGATAGGACCATGTTCCACATTTGTAGAGGGCACTACAGAGCACTTGGAAAAAATTTTTCTATTTGTTTTTTTTTTTAAAAAATTTTTTTTAAAAAAATGTTGCATTATTATTTTGGTGCGAATACCTGTAAGGGAACTCTGACGCTTGGAGGAGGTTTTCTGAGTGCTTTTTTCAGCCAGGATTATTTAATATCTAATAATCCTGGCAGTCAAAATCATGCTTTCATTCGGCAAAGCATACAAATATCTGGATTTTATTTGACTAGCTAGCAGAAAGCAAGAAAAAAATGCAGAAAAAAAATGCTGTGTTTTCCTCTCTGGAAGGACGGCAGTGACAAGCACCTTTCCGGATGCAGCGGTATTGCAAGTAACTTCCGTATGACATTTCTCTGTGTTTTAATGCCTGGTTATCAAGAATAATGGCATCGCATTTACGCTAAAAGGCATTTACACAGGCTGTAGAAAGTCACGGTGTATAATAATAAATGTCTTTATTGCTGGCATGTTGACAAACAGAAACTGGCAGGCGCCATGAGCCAGCTCAGTGTTCGCGGTGTCCTATATTAGGTTTCTTCCCTGTATTTGGTCAGGAAATGCAAATTCAACGACTTTTACGAAGAAAATGTTAAAAAAAAACACCTGGAAAGATACAGAAAATACAGAAAGAAATTACATAAGATAATAATTTAATAAGAAATTAAAAATGATTTAATCTCATTTTTTTAAAAATTTGTTTTTATCATGACGTCATGGCGTCTACTGACTTTGATAGGGAAGCATAGAGTGGAGCGTAGTGCTGTTACAGTGGAACGACCCACCAAACCGGAACCTCGTTGGATACATGCTAGGTTCTGTCGGACGCTCGGCATCTCTGGGGGCCTACGGGTCAGTGGGCCGGCCCGGACGCTCGCCTTCTGCATGATGATTGGATGGTCTGTCTGAGGCGGGATCCTATTTTGATTGACAATAAAATGAGCGAATCAGCGACCCTGAAGTATCAACCTCCACCCTAGCATTTTCCAACTTTTTAAATTTGTTGTTCTGAACTGGTCCGGAGACATTGTCTTTGGTAAAAACGACGGAACCTAGGGTAGAATTTAAGTATAAATAAATAAAAATAAATGCCCTGCGATTGACTGGCGACCAGTCCAGGGTGTACCCCGCCTCCCGCCCAAAGTCAGCTGGAATAGGCTCCAGCATACCCGCCACCCTAATGAGGATAAGCGGCATAGAAAATGAATGAATGAGTGAAATAAAAATAAAAATGAGCTTGGAGTCCAAGGAGGCACTGCAAGTTGAAACCATCAGCCACCTCCAGGTCCAGGTGACTCTCTCCCGGCAGGGTAGAAATCTGCGCTCACAGAAGGGAGAGTACGGGGACTCATTGCTATTCAAGCTGGCTAATGTTTGACAGGTTTTACCGAGGGGGTTGGTCATCACGGGTCATTTGCGTCATCACTGGAAGGAACTATTAAGGTGGTGCGGGGCGGTGGTGGTGGTGTGTGCGTGCAGGAAATGAGGAACACACTCGTGTGTATGCAAAGTCTACCACACCTAAAGCGGACTGAGGGTAAAGTAAATGGGCATTCAAATGCTCTAATATTATTCATGGTGTGTTTTAAAGGGCATGCAGACCATAATCTTTCCTTCACGCTTTCTTACTCCAGTCTTGCTCATTCCCCACTAACGTGTGACCAAATCCTATTTGGGGTTCTGGGAAGTGCGGAACGACGCTTACTGCACGAGTCGCTACCACAAAGACCCGGAGGCCACACTGGCGCTGTATCAAAACATCGTGACCTGAAAGGACCCGGAGTGGAAAAACACATCCTGAAAGCTCATCCATCTGGTTATTTTTCGGTGATATTGTTTGTGTGCGCGCTCATTTGTCTCGCTTATGAGCTCATGGGGGGATCGGGGAATGAGGTTCCCGGCTCTGGCGGGCCAAGACGTGGCGGCCCATCTCAGCAGGAGCTTGCCAAAGCCCTTCCTATGTAATGGTCCAGTCCAGCCAAGGAGGGAACACAGCGCTCTCTTGTTTGTTTGCTTCCCGCTCTGTTCTGTCTGCAAGGTGCCGCTTGGCTTTGCGTGCTTTCGTTTCCAACCGATTCCACCCCTGGAGGCCTCGGAAGTACACAAGAATGATGTTTTTAGTAATGAAGCATTCATTAATAATCATGCATTCACTCATTAACGATTCTGTCGGTTGCATGGAAATTAACCGGTTTGGGAACCACCGTCATATCAGAACATTTTGACATTAAATTAAACGGAACAGTCTTTATTCAACAGTTTTTAGTTTTCACTGTCATTTTTTGGTGATTTTTGTATTGAATTTCTATTTCAATACTGTATACTTTGTATGCATGTTTGGAATAAACCATAAACTCCTGCTTCTGGCTTTGTTTCTGTTTAGTTATTATTACCTAAGAGGCAGCGTCAGGACACTCCTAAAAAAAGTTACAAATTAATCCTGAGATAAAAATGCAACTTATTTTGTTCCTCTTCTTGAATGATGTTTCCACTTTTTTCCAGCCTACATCATAAATGTGTTTATTAGTGTATAAATTCTACCCCGGTGTTCGCTGGGGATCGGTAAAGTCTCCAGATCGGTTCAGAACACCGGAATGAAAAACCTGGAAAATGCTCGGGTGGAGGTTTATACTTCAAGATGGCTGATTCGCTCGTTTCACTGTCAATCCAAGAGGGACTCCGCCTCAGACAAATCCTCCAATCACCGTGCAGAAAGTGGAGCGCCAGCCCATTGTCTCATAGACCCCCAGAGATGCCGAGCGTCCGATGGGCGGGTGAAAGCCCAGCACTGGACTGTCCGGTTTCATGCAGTGAAACAACCCACTCTACACTTCCAAGTCAGTAGATGCTCAGCGTCCGACTGCGCCGTGGGGCTGAATGAGAAGGAAGTCGTGTCTGTTACCTGTGCTAGGTAGCTGGTTGTAAAAACAACAAACAAAACAACAACAAAAGATGAAGGCGGGTCAATGAAATGTACACACAGCAGTACATTTTTCCCTTTTTTGGACATTATAGGGCAGGGCTCTGCAACCCACAGCTCTCTTATCCTTCTGTTGGGATTTAGTCCCTAGGCCGTCCCATCTGACGCCCTCAAAGTTCTGCATTGGAGTTGTGCCGTGCAATTCTCCACCAAAGGTCTAGGGGTCATGTTTTTGAGGTGGTCACCTTGGTAAGGACCCGTGACGCAAGTATTTCGCCATTGTTCATAACGTTACTTTGTCGCTAATGAGCAATGACGATACGGAGAGGGGTACTAGAACTGGAATTCGTTGGTTTAATTCATAATAGAAAAGAATAGACTGGTCTTTATTGTCATTGCACAGTAGTTACAACAAAATTGTCCTCTAAAGTGAAATGATGGAATTCATTGAAATAATCTTTTATTTTGAATGTTCAGAATCAGCTTTATTATGGTTACACAAACAAGGAATTTGACTCCAAAATTGGTAGCGAAGACAGAAAACCTTCGGTTTACTGGTATTGTGGCTCCAAGTGGGTCCTCATTTGGTGTAAACGGGCCAATCGCCGCTGCTCGGGAGAGACTTATAGCCCGGAAAATAGGGCACATAACACAAGGGTGTGCTTTGATACCCGGCTAACGGCCCTAGAGCCCATTTTTACTTGTGTACTTGATAAAAAACAGAATATTTCACAAGCTGCTTTGCTTTCCATTCTTTCCGAGGTATTTCCCCATCAGCGCTTCAACCCACCCGGGCCTTTTCCGCTGCTCATATTAGATTGATGGATGAGACTTCCCGACAAGCCCCGCGTGTGCTTTACGTTGTCAAATGTCAGACAAGTGAGTATGTGGGCAGACAAACACGGCACGCCGCGGTGCTCCTCGCTTTGAGGACTGGGGCGCCTATTAAAACGATTACATTGGATTTGTGCAAGCGGTGCACGGGCTCGGGTGCGGTTCCACTCTAAAATGCTTTTATGAAGCCGTAAGTCCGACTGGGCTAGGCGACAATATTTATCTTGGAGGAGGCCGACTGCGTCAAGAGCGACCTAATGAGCAGTCGAACAACACGACAATTTGACCTTGAAATGAGAGCTTTGGTGCGTAACTTTGAAAGCGAATAACCATTTGCATGCGGGACTCTTATGAGCTATGAGCGTAGCAAGACCCGGTCGGAGCCACAGGGGGCAGGAGCAGGGCGGCGACTTGAGCGCGCAGTGCGGGCGGCGTTGCATACATGATTTCACCTTTTGTTCCTGAATCAGCGAGGTCTGTGTGAATCAGATGGAGGACCACACGCACACGCACACACATGACATTTACAATTGCATCCACTTTCCCACAGGACTCCAGCAAGCACGCAACCCAGTTGATGCCCCACTAAAGAATGCTCTTTTAAATGACATCCTTGATAAATCACTGATAAACGTAGAGAAGAGCAAAGAGAGAGTTCTGCCTTGCAGATGCACGCCTCCAATAAAACTGTGTACCCATTTCAGGGCATAAATCTCCGCTTCCTCTTTTTTTTTTGCAGGTGGAAAATCTTCCAAGAGGCCAACCTAAGGTCCATGGGTAGGTTTCCACCATTAGCTTGTTAAGAGGAAGTGTTATCCGTGGCATTCCCAAAAGGGTTCCAGTTGCGGGAATGTGGGAAGCTGCAAGAACCGTGGAGGTTCAAAGACTGGCTGAGAGGTAGGGGGGTTCTCAAAGGACGTTGCCTGAGAACGGACCACGGAGCTGCTAGGCCAGCCTGTAGGAGAAAACAAGCGCATGCAACATGCATGAGAAGCTGCTGGTCCTCAGGGACTGACAGGGGGGGGAGGTTCCATGAGCATTCCACTCACTGGGACTTACTGAGGCTGCAAGCGACCAACGCCATCCTAAAGGCGCCATATTGTTTCATAAAAGGAGCGATCACATTCTAATGTCATGCTGTCCATCCTGTCATGCCTTCAGCAGAAGACCCGTGGACCACCCAAACTTGTGTTGACTGCAGAGATATGTAGTATTATATGGGAATTCCCACACTCCAATCTGTTTACATGTGCACAGGCACAAGGGAGAGTTCAGCGGATCCCTGCATAGTGCTGATTCAGCATTCCCGACCCCGCAAATGTGTGAATTTTCCATTTGTTCATTCAAGGATATCATAAATGTGTTTATTTTTTCATATGCAAATTCTATCCTCCACTTCAAGTCACTTTTAACAAAGACAAAGTCGCTGGGGATCGATGAAGTCTCCGGATCAGTTCAGAACAACGACATGAAAAACTTGGAAAATGCTCAAGTGGAGGTTTATACTTCAGGATCGCTGATTTGCTCATTTTACGGGAAATCAAAGAGCGATTCCGTCTCAGACAGATCATCCGATCATCATGCAGAAGCCGAGCCTCCGGGCCCCATAGACTCTGAGAGACGCCGAGCATCCGATTGCGAGACAAAGCCTAGCGTTGGTCCAATGACCGTCCAGTCTCACGCATTGGAACAGCCCACTCTACGCTTCCCATCCAGTCAGTAAAAACGCCTACCTCACTCACGGTGCAACCTAACTCATGTGGCACTCACGTGGAACTGCACCACACGGACGAGGCAGTTATCGGAATAAATGCGACACAATAATTTACATGCAAAACATTACAAGTTTATACAAATGTATTAAAAATGTATACATCATTGTATTGTTGTCATTGGTAATTAGGAGGAATATAAAAACACGCGGAATACATAATGTACTTGCACCACAGACTAGGTGGGCGTGGAATACAAGCTTACACACAAATCTTCTTTTCCTTTGGGCTTATCCCTTCAGGGGTCGCCTCAGCCAATCAATTGTCTCCTTCTAACTCTGTCTTCTGTATCCTCTTCTCTCACGCCAGCTACCCTCATGTCCTCTTTTACTACATCCATAAACCTCCTCTCTGGTCTTCCTTCTACCAACATATTCACTATCTCTCCTCTGGACATGTCCCAACCATCTCAATCTGGCCTCTCTGACTTTATCTCCAAAACCTCTAACATGTGCTGTCCCTCTGATGTGCTCCTTCCTGATCCTGTCTATCCTGGTCACACCCAAAGAGAACCTCAACCTTTTCATCTCTGCTACCTCCAGCTCTGCCTCCTGTCTTTTCCTCAGCGGCACTGTCTCTAAACCAAACAACATGGCTGGTCTCACCACAGTTTTGTACACCTTTCCTTTCATTTTAGCTGAAGCTCTTCTATCACACATCACACCCGACACATAACACACTCCACCCATTCCAGCCTGCCTGCACACGCTTCTTCACCTCTTTTCCACACTCTCCATTGCTCTGGACTGGTGAAGTACTTCAAATCCTCCACCTTCTTTATCTCTTCTCCCTGTAACCTCACTCTTCCACTTGGGTCCCTCTCATTTACACACATGTACTTCATCTTGCTGCAGCTAACCTTCATTCATTAGGCTTACACAAGCCTTACCCTAAACCGCAACCTAATTACCATAAACCGTAACCTGAATTAAACGTACGTTTACAACGCCTCTGCAGCGTTGTAAACGGTGAGTAAGTGCGTAATGACTCTAGTAACCCTAATGAGGCGCTGTTCCCACTTTAGATCCAGCAGCTGCAGAGCAGCACGGGTAATTGTTAATAAGCACATAATACCAGGACTCATTAGCCCTTATAAGGCATTATTATCCATGACCTGAGCACTATCGCCAATGACTATCTCAGTGCTTATTACAATCGGCTTCAGTACGTTAACATTGTATAGCCTAATTCACGCATTTAATATTAAACAACACCGATAACAATCTTATCCATACACAAGCTTATTAACATTAATTTTGTGTTCCCATGATAATTTTAACTATAACTGCAGGTGTATCTGTAAGAACTGCGTTTGGAATCGCCATGGTGGACTTTGCATTTTCTCCCCGTGCATTCTCCACATTCCCGCTCACGTAAATCCATTGAATACGCCCGAAATTTTAAACCACAATATATATTGCAGTCTTACATGCGGAAAACAATTTCAAATGCATATAGATATACATAAATGATGAATGAAAAGGATAAAAGAACATTTAAGGTTGCTTTTAGCTTTGTTGAAGACGTGATTCCTGAGACACCACTCGGACACCACCTTCCTGTTTTGCTATGATTTACTTCTCACCCCCGTACAGTAACCCAAAATGGAGCCAAAGAAAGTTGCAAGTGCCAACATTTTGGTAAAATGGAGAACCCTGATTTGCTTAAAGAAAAAACTAATGGCAAAACAGGAAGGTGGTGTTGAAGTCGAAGGTGTTGATCCCACATAGTGTCTTTGGGAGCAGTCACGTCTAGGGATGTCCAATAGTAATCGGCCCACTGATATTATCGACCCGATGTTGGCATGAAAATGTAATGTAGATATCGGTATCAGATTTTTCCCTATAACGAAAACCGACCTCCTCAGTCTGAAGCGTGTAAACAACGGGGTTTTGCTCGCGCTGTACCTGACTAACGATATGTCGGTGGTGTCTCCCTCGGATTTGAACTGTTTCTCGTTTCTCACCGTTTTTTGTTCAATACAATTCGCAGGGCTAAGGCCATCAATCGGAAAATCATGAAGTGCACTGGATAGCAGGTCCCTTAGCAGGCCACAGCGATTCACCAAACTTGCAGACTTCCTGGAGCCACGCCCGATTGCAAGTATTTCTCAGACCTTTTATACTCCAGTTTTACAATGTTGTTTAGAGCCACATTGAGACGCTACTGCTGA
The DNA here is from genome assembly GCA_024372805.1 of Oostethus manadensis. Classification (NCBI taxonomy): domain Eukaryota; kingdom Metazoa; phylum Chordata; class Actinopteri; order Syngnathiformes; family Syngnathidae; genus Oostethus; species Oostethus manadensis. The sequence continues at coordinate 1,432,354 of QODF01000085.1, read as the reverse complement.
TGCTGAATCCTTCATAACAGATACGTGTTCATTCCACCACAGTAGATATGTGATGTTATACATATCGTATCGGATGATTTATGGATGGATGGAATGGTATCTGTTGATATCGGAATCAGAAATTGAGAGTTGGACAATATCGGCATTTAGAATTGTTTTATGCATTGTACAAAAAAAAAAGTTTTGTGTTTACATTTTTGAGAGTCAACCGCTGATGACGACGTAGCCGGCTTCCGGTTCCGGTTGTTAGCAGGCTACAAGCGGCAAACGTACGCAAACCGAGGCAACATCCAATATAAATGTTCGACGCTAACCAAGGTTCTGTTGTATTTTATAAACAAGTGTATAAACGCTGTTGAGTACCACGTCCCGCCGGTTGATGTTCAAGGTGGAAGGAATCCTTGCATAAATAAACAACGCCTGTGTGTTCCCTTTTCCCGGCCACAGCCGGCAGTGCCGCCGCACACACAGGCAAAGCCACACGGCCTTTGTTTACCTAGCCATGTGACTGGAGCTGCGGTACACGCGGTGACGTCAGGCAACATTCCACGCATTCATCGGGCTCGGTTCTCACTGATAGCGCGTCGGATGCTGCGGAGCGCTGGGACCAGAGATCATGCGGCCGAAAAAGCCGGCAAACATTCACTTGGCCTGTGCTTGCTGTGTTTATTTTCCCCCCAATCAAATAAATAAACAGGACTTTACCCGAGCCAGCTGTGTGTGTGAAATGTGCATTTTTTCTTTCTCCTCATCCATCTCTTCTCAACGGCCATAAGTAATTGTACGGCTAATGTCAAGGTAAACGGAAATCAATAAATGTGCATAAATGGGTCTAAGCGGCGTGCATGGCCTAAAAAACGCTGGCGTCTTATATTTTGTCCGGCCTTCCGGGACATGAGCACATGCGATACGTGAGGTGTGCAACCGTTTTTGAAAACATGTCTTATATTTGATCTGCAAGGAAAAACGGATCCCTCACCCCTGATATGAAAATATACAATTCCACATTGTATGGACATTTTTCAAAGTGTGGCACAGGGTTTTTCCTGAGGTTACGGTACAGGACCGCCAACGAATGGCGTAAAAAACGTGAGTAATCGCGACGCCCGTTATGTGACGTTGGAGTTCGGCAACACGATTAAACTCTTACTGTCAAAGTACCGGAATTTCCGTTGTTCAAGCCCCATCCATATATTGCAAGCTAAAGTTTGGGTTACGAGCTGCTATTTACTGGCAGGCATGGTTGAGGACAGCTATTTGGGGGCTTGTGTCAATATGACCACGGCTGGTTCCTAGCATGGATGTCACCAGCCTTAGCAGCGTGCTAGCTAATCACCGGGAAGTGATCTGATTTGTGTTATTTCCTATGTGTTGTATAAAACAATGGCAGGAGCGACATCAAATTAAAAGCACAAAATCAATACAGAGCCACCATCCATCAACCAGTACAAGCCTGGAGTTGGTTTTCATAAAGTTCACCCCACAAATATGCACATTAGCACCTTACCTGTATAAATTCCCACATATTATCAGCATTTGGGTCCAAACATGACTGGAAAGAAAAGGCTAAATCACATGGTGTGTTCAAGCACCGTCAAACAAAGTGGGCAAAACACAACTCACATTAAACATGCCAAAACTGTGGTGTATTCTTTTTTTTTTAATAAAAAAATGGCACACGTTTCCAAAAATGGTGTAGTTACCGTGTCCAGTTGTTTACCACAGAGAATTGCATCCCTACTTAGAATAGATCAAAATGTATTTCTGTCTGAAATTAAGTGGGATTAATTATGAGTTAACTACGGCCAAAGTGAGATTAATTCTTTTAATCGGTTGCCAGCCCTGCATAACACATCCTGAAAGAATGATAAGCAGGTTTTATAATCAATACTTCAAAGAAAAAGTCACCGCAATGCCAGATCATATTTTCTTTGAATGGCATTGCCTTTGAACGCCACACTGCATTTTTAAATAATCCAACTCGTGTTTTACCTGGAATTGGGAAGACAACCGTCAAAAAGGCCCTTTTACACTTTGTTCTCAAAGCTAAACATAACGCCACCATGCCGAGAAGGCAGTGGTTTTCAAACTGAGGGGGCGCGCCCCTTAGGGGGGTCCTGGCGTTATGACAGGGGGCCGCGAGGATACCACGAACACTTTTAATATTACCATATATTTCGGGCAGGGGGCGCTGAAAAACTATTTATCCCCAAAAAGGTGCCGCTGCAAAAAAAGTTCGGGAACCTCTGCAATAAGAGAACACTGGTTGCCCAACCCATAGTTTGCTGCTCCTTTAATTAGCCGCTTGGATAAGATGGCAGGAGCATCCATCAGGGGTGGTTTCACGCTTGCGTCCAGCAGAGAAGCACATGTCCAAACAAGGAGGTCTGCAGCCTGAAGCTAAAGTGACTTATCATCCAGAACAGCTCTAGTTGCTCTTCATGTAAAGCAAGCAGGAACAAACAACATCTGCCGCAACTCTGGAGAAATGACGTCCGGCGGCTGGGATGGTTTTCACATTGGGTTGAAATTCCAAAATGCACACATCCCCGTGGAGATGTAATGGCGGCACAACAGGACGCATGACCAGAAAAAAGTCAGCCATACACGGCAAACACGCTTGGTAAGGCCGAGCCGAAGGGGGCGGTATTGAGTAGTTACGAAAGCAAACGATGCGTGCGCGTGTCTGCTCTTGCACGCGCACGCAAACATCCATTTTCAACGCCGCGTGGATAAAGAGTGCACGACACGACAAAAGCCTCCGGTGGAAATGACTGCGGGAGTCCATCCAACTGCTTCAATCGACCAATCATGACTTGGCGCCACGCGGATAACAAAAGTGCCGTTTTTCAGGCCGAGGTTTTGTTTTGGTGGACTTTTCCGTGTGTCACATTTAATCGAATCCGTTAATGGCAGTAAACGAGCATCCGACAACACCGCAAATATCCGTATGCGTTGCGCAATCCCCTGTTTATATTGTCTTCTTTGCATTTAGCCAATGACTTTGGCCTTTCCCGGGGGTCCATCCCTCTGCTGAGCTGGCACTTTTATATATGAAAGTGTGTGTATGTACAGTATGTGTGTATCGGTGGGTCATCGGGAGGGCGTGGGGGGCGGTGTTGGCAGAGCACAGCCTGCCTCTGGCAATAAAGTCCTCAAATGCACCTCATTAGATTAGAGCTCCATATCAGCCTGTGTCAAAACTACAGTGAGATGCGACTACACACTTGTGTACTGCATTTGTGTGTGTGTGTGTCCAGGCCTGTGCAGCAAAGGATGGCACTTTTGGCCTAAATGTTATTTTTTTATGGCCTCTCATCTGTCTGGCAAGCCAGAACCTGGTCCGGTATCACCGTGTTTCGCTGTGCCGTAACTGGACAACCAGCATCATCTCAACAGAAGAGCGGTTTCCGTGGCCGACTACCATCACTGTCCTGCTCCACTGAAAGACCGAGCGGCTCACGCCAAGCGGCTTTTCAACACAACAGAGAGGGAGCAGTGAAAACACACACCGGGCTGGACTTTTTACCTAAACGTGTTTTATTATTATGTTTTATTTATTACTTACAATGTTTGTAACTATTATTGCCCTATGAGCCTTATTATATTCCTCCTGTCTCCTATCGCTCCGGTCTTGCCTTGATTGTTTTATTCTGCGATTAAGTGATCAAATTGATTATGACATTACATTACATGATCCTCAAGGGAAATTGCAAAAAATGTAATGCGATGTGACTCAAATAACGCAATATGCAATACATATAGCTATTACACAAGTATAATACAATAAAAGACTGCAAGAAATACAGAGAATAGCAAAAAAATAACATTGTTGAAAAAAATCAACAATGTTGAACACAAGTACAAACAAAATGTAACATATTTAAACCGTTGATAAATCACGTCAGTGAACCTTTAAATATTAACATTTCCAATTTAGGACGAGAAAAGACTAGAGTATGTGCAAAAATCGATACAGGAAAGAGATCATGCTGGGATGAAGGACAAAGAGAAGTAAAAAGTCTTAAAAAATATAAAGTAAAATACAAATAAAGGCATTATTCACCTATTTTATTAAATGAGAAATAAACGGAAATGGATACATTTTTAAATAAAACAAGTGTATAATAAACATGATAAACAATCGAGGGATAAAAATCGGACCAAAACGTTGTGGGGTGTACAATTCCTGCAGAACAAGCAAAAGCGTGCTCATGATAAACGAATGAAATGCCGTATCGCTCGATGCTTCTGCTGTTTTGATGAATAATTGATCATCTATTGTCAAGCCGGATGCTGCTGCTTTGTTATTCGTCCGTGTGCTGAAAAGTTTTCAATCCCAGAACTTCTTGTGAAACAATCATTTGCATTGTGTCACATTTTGATGACTTTTTGCTTACATCTCAGTTTTTGCAGCTCACATAACACAAAAACGAATGAGCTGGACTTGTGAAATGCAATGAATGTAACATTTTGTTTGTTTCTTCGTACGAGTATGCAAAAACTACAAGACAATTTTTTTATCAAAAGTGTGTGTGTGTGTGTGTGTGTGGGGTGGGGAGGCACATACTGTACCGAGTACTGAATGAGATTTACCCCCGCCCGGGATTGCAAATGGGAGAATCCTACTCCTAACAAACAGGACATGAAGGAATTTGCTTCATAAACAAACACTAAACAAGGCCGGACTATTTTGCCATTTGACAGATGAAAACATTCCCCCTGTCCCAGGAACCCAGATGGTATGTGCCACTGTGTACTACAAAGTGAGGCACAGTGAGCCTCCCTTTAAAGCGGGGGTCTCAAACTCGTGCCATGGATGGCCGAGACCCTGCGGGTTTTCTTTCCAGTCGGTCACTAAAGCAGGTGCTTGTAATGATCAACACCTCCTTTAATTTGAATGGAGGAGCTGATCATTTAAAATCACCTGCTGGAGAAACTGGTTTGGGAGAAAACCTGCAGTGCCTCGGCCTTGCGTGGCACAAGTTTGAGACCCTTGCTTTAGAGTTTACAACAGAACTGCAACAATTAGTCATTCATCAGTAAAATAATGATTGATTGGTTATTAATTTTTTTGGTATTTGATTTTTTTTTTTTATTTAAATTTTAATTTTTTTTTCTTTTTAATTTTAATTTTTTTTAATTTTCTTTTTTTATAAAAAAATTCAGACCTATTAACTTTTCACACGTATCTGCTTCAGGGAGCTTTGTTAGGGCAGTTGGTTCCAGACTAGTCTGTTAGGTGCAATATAGTACGCTAACCAAGACAGTGTATGAAAACCAAGGCAACATTTTTGATAAACACCAAATCATGCAAAAAAACGGATGCATAGATTACGCAACTGGCATGCAATCCGTGACCAAATATGGTGCGCATTGGCATGAAATAACCACGCTCCTGCAGGACTTGTTTACACCTTGTCAAGTACCGTTTGCATCTAGTGTACGACAACAGTATGCATCGTCACGACCGTTTCCCGCACACGTAGCATTATTTGGTCCTGCTGCTTACAGAGTGACGCCGTCACCCCTGCCCTCTCTAATTCCTCTGTTAGCAACGAGAGCAGCAGCTCTCATTGCAGAAAAGTAAGGTAAGTCTATGCTATCTTGCAACTGCAGAAAGTGAATGAGCAAAGAGCAGGAAGGAGGCAAACTAGGGGAAAAAAAGAAGACAGACAGTGTGGGAGACGGAATTGTAGACGAGGAGACATCGCTATGGGCTAGATGATTATTATGATTAAGTTGTTCCAAGAGGTGGTGGAAAAGTTAAAAAATTCACGTGCGTGAGACACGCGTTGTTCAGTCAAAGGTTGCGGTGCGCTCGCAGAACTGCCTGCTGCTGGTCATTCAAATGTGTTAATTTGGGAATTCTTCCCTCAGTTCCTAGTGGTTTGGTAAAAAGTGGGGATCGGTAAAGTCTCCGGATCCGTTCAAAACAACTGAATGAAAAACTCGGAAAAGGCTCGGGGGAAGGTTTATACTTCAACATCCCTGATTGGCTCATTTCACTGTCAATCAAAAAGGGCTTCCACCTCGGACAGACCATCCAACACATTCAACAGTGCATGTCGGCCGAGGAGAAAGAAAGACTGTCAGGAATCGCTGAGTTTGTAGACGAGGGGAAAGGAGCCGGTGTGAACGTTCCTCACAAAAGAGCTGAAAGGCTAAAAGAAAGACAATGGAGGGAGTGAGGGAGTGGCCGATGAAGAGTACAAAGTACGGGACAAAAGGGAATCTGACAAGCATAGACCAGGATGGGGCGGACTGAACTGAAGAAGTCCTGCGTGCATCCATGTTGCACATCAGACAAGATGTGGATTTAGGGTGGGGGTGGGGGGTGAGCACACCTCTCCAGATTGGGAAGCACTGTGTCGCCGTGGTAACGGCTCTGACGTCAGAGCAGGCATTATGTGATTACTCATGGAGAGTCTGTTGAGGAGCAGACCAATAAAACAGGGACCATTACTCACACACGGCGAGATGGCCAGCGCTCAGGTTACACGCAGGCTTGCGTGTGCACGTGCACGCGCCCACAATGGCACATGGGGACGCGCGTGAACACAACACTCCTAAAGTCCCCGCTTACTCTTGGAGCTTCGGTCGAAAAGGAGGGGGCGACGTTACGGTATAGCGGCGGCGCATGTGTTGCGGGGTGCAATTCCGGAACTTTAAGAAATATCCAGGACGGGGTAAATAGTTCCAGAGTCCTCCTGCTGCAAAGTTTTTAAAAATATATTTTTTTTAAGTGTTAACCGGTTTATGATAAATTGATGTAAAATAAAGAAATAATAAAACTAGAGTATTTATGCAGTCTTTTTACCGTTTTGCCAAACACAATATCCGAAAAAGAGGTTAGGCCCTCTATGCTAAAATCCCAAAACACGAAAACTACTGTATTTGCAGGAATTTTACTACAACTGTGTGGGAGTCTTCGTGCAAAAAGTAACCCCTCGCCACTTTGGCTTCACTCGATTGTGAGTTTTCTAAATTATATCACTTAATGAATCAAGCTGGTTGCATACCCGCTCAGCAAGATGCAGTTGAAAGGACGTAGAAAAGACGTCATCACCAGACGATAAAACAACCTTAGGATTTGGTTGTGACGTGAAAGGTGAAAACCCGTCTCTTTCCTGTCTAAATTTGGCTGGAAAGCGTCTATTTTTGGGCTATATTTGGCCCACATCCGTCGGACTAAACTCAACGTCTATTTCTGGGCTAAGTGGTGGACCAACCAGATTTAGCCCAAACACCAACACCCAAAAGGTGTCTATGTTGGGTGGCTATGGACCTTCACTAGTCAAAACATATTCAAGTAAATGTTAATGACAAATTGTTGGCCAAACGCAAAAGCCCCATTCTCAGGTGATGAATTTGAAACTGATCACTAGGTGTCAGTAATGTTACTGTAATGTTTGGCGAGACACACAAGCACCAAACTTGCAACGCCGCAACAACATGCTTTTATTGCAGAATGATCTCACAACAGGCACAAAAACCCCTAACATGGTTTAGAGTTACACCTTGCAAAAATGTTGATCCCACTCACTTTCCACAAGGAATGTTGCATTCTTGATCTCTTAATGGCCTGGGTAGGGAATTGCACTATTCAGTAACAATTGACTTTTGGTGCCTGACCCGGAAAATATGGGAAGGACATTTTGTTGAGAAATGTACCCTCCCCCCCCCGTTTAACCGACTACTAGATTAATCAAAAGATCAAGCTTCAGATTAATCGACTAAGACAATTAGTTAATTAGACAACATTACTTGCAGGCCTATGCAGGGTAGTTGACGCCGGTGTTGTTCAAATGCCCCAAGTCCAAACTCCAGTGACGGCCCTTGTTTGACAAAGTGCATCAAGCATGTGCGGGGACACGGACGCTATTGTATGGCGCACTCACGTATGCATTCCACTCACTTCCTCCTAATATCTCCCACACATTCTCCACTGGGAGTTAAAACACTGCGGGGGCTGATAAGGATCCTGGCAAACAGTGAGGATAAACAGTCCGTCTGGTAATTAAGAGCAAGTGGCCAATCAGAGAAGAGGACGCCCAGACAAACATGTGATCCAGACTCCATTACTGATGCCTTGTGCATTCCCAGGCAAAACCCATTAGTCTATACATAGGGTAAGAGCCACCATCCCCCCAAAAGGAACTCTTTCCGTGACTCCTCTTCCCAATGAGGAATCAAAGGCTCTTAAGAATGACGCACAATCGTCCAATGGAAAGCACGTACCTCCATGTTTGTTTGCTCAGAAGAAGAAAAACCACCGCTGTTAAGTTGGCTGAGGACACCACCTTTGTGGAACAGCTCAGCGGCAAGGTCGAGTCCGCCTAGAGGGAGCCGGTCCGACTTTTCAGGCGACGGTGTAGAGTTGTTTTTTTTAATACGGTTGCTTTACGCCACACCGACACTTCAGGCGACAACTCGTGGCGAGAGTATTATCGTGGCATGGTATCATGAGCAACTGGGGGTTTCGGTATCGGTGCTCGGGGGATACTTTGACATGATCACACAAGTGAGCGGAGGGTTGAACCTGCGACCTTTGGGTTGGGTTCAGAGAATTCAGGAGCATGGCACACACCACTTTCCACAACAATGGAAAAGAAGAAGACCTCCGCAGACCTCACCTGTTCCACCGAGATCTTCCATTTGGTGAGGAAACGCGCCAAAGAAAGTACTTCCTCGGGAATCCACATCAAGCCCAGCTCTCCCAACGCCACTCACTTTTCTCCGCTTTCCTTCTGGAAAATATTCAAGGACATTCATATCTAGAGCCACCAGGCTTAAAAGCTCCCCCAGGCCTCCGTACACTCAAATGATTATCTCCTCTACCACTTTCTCCTCTACCTAGGTGCAATTAGGTCAACAGGGGCAATGCCCAAGGGTAAACAATACTGCAGACTAAGATTTGTATCTAAATATGGACATACAGTTGTTTCTCGTTTAATTGGTTTCAGCCACCGCGATGACTGAATATTACATATATTTATATATTTTTGAAACTCTCGCGCTGCAGGGAGTCGAGACAGTCACAAACTAGCGAGCTAGCGGGCTACCAGTTAGCCTCGGGTGTATTTTTGGATAAATCAATTTGTTTCAAATAAATCAAGCCAAAAACTTACCACTTCCACACGGGATGGGAGGAGACCTTTTTTTTCCACGCTATCGTGTTGGACGCGCCATGGCTGACTTTAAGCAGTGTTAATGTAACGTTAAGTAATATGTAATAGTAAAATGGAAAATTTGAAGCATTTGAAAAATATTTCAAATCTTAGAGTCTAAGTGGCGGCTCAAAGTACTTTCACAAAGATATTTGAGTTTGCTGAGAAAAAGTTGATGAGGTTGAGCAAACAACCATCACATATTTGATGGGGAAACCCATCATCCGTATGAAGATCGACACATTCACACTACCAATGATGGGAAACTTCTACTGATTCGGGTTGTCATGAGTCAGTCACTGAAGTGAATCGGGTACTCCTCAGTAAGTGGACGAGAAAGGTTTTGCGTGACTCATTTATGACTCGCACATTTTGACTTACTGCTGACCCAAAAAGACCAAGACCGGAGCGCTGAATGACGGCAGCATTTCCATGCAGACCTCAACATTCGCCATAACCTCACTCGGTTTTTGTGCACTGCATCACATGCGTGAGCGTCATCCTGCATCTATTTCACTCCAGTGTCTGCAGAGAAGATTGTGCCTGATGTGCACGATGCGAGTCCAGTTATTGCATTTGGGACAAGTGTTCCGTGTCACTTCTCCGCCACAAATGTGACTGAGCGCTGGGCAAACCTAATCTAGCATGCGCTGCATCACGGCTAATTTGGTTACAATGATAGTGTATATCTGAGCTGATCTCATTAAAGGCTCGCGACCCCAACAGCTCACCTTCCTTCCATCTGTCCCTGTGAACGGCTGGGACTGGAGCACCTTGGATGGTGCACACGCATTTATTCTCGCGTCAGGCTGCCCGTGTGTAGAGTGCGGTCAAGCCAACGGCGATCCACCTGGTGGGACTGTGAACCTAAGGAACGCTGCAGCCTGGAGGAGATCGGAACCAAGGCGATGAACCAGAAGTCAGATTGACTCCGCTGGCCTCATAAAGTCACGGATTGTTACACTACAGTGTCAAGCAACTGTGGGTTTCACCTAGCAGGAAGTACACCAAAATAAGAGCGCTAAACTAGAAAAGCCCTCACAGTTCCCCCATATTGAGATTTACACCATTTAGTCTACATATTTAGATTCCTTGGCCATGAAAACATTCCATCACCAATGAGATTCATAATGATATCAATATTAGTTCAGAAGTGCATTTTCCATAATGGCGGACCTATGGGTCGAGGTCCAGAGCCATCGAGTTGTGTCTTGGCTCTACAATATATAATGGTGTTTGTTGCATCTTTATAGCTCCAATTGTTGTCTTGCTATTATGAAAATTCCAAAGGTTTCATATGCTTTCATATTCTGGATCATAATTTCTGGAATTGTGAGTGTGAATGTTTGTTTGTCTTTATGTGCCCTGTGATTGACTGGCGACCTTTCCAGGGTGTGCCCCGCCTCCCGCCCGATGTCAGTTGGGATAGGCTCCAGCATCCCCACGACCCTAATGGGGATAAGCGGCGTAGAAAATCATGAATGAATAAATTTCTTGAAGTATTCCATTATATGGACCAGTCGATTATATTTTGTAGAACATGTTGGAAACTTGCACTGTATTTTTTTCCAAGTGTCCCGACTATTTTTTGTTGAGTTATATGCACAAATACGGAAAATGGTTGCAATGTTAAAAAATCCTTAAAAAAATTCCTGGATCCCGACGGTAATCCGGATCACCCCCGTAATGGAATCAGTTCTTCCATATCCCATTCCCAACAATTCCTGAAAATATCATCCATGTGGAACTTTTAAAGTTATTTTGAACAAAGAACAGGCCGCACGGTGGTCGAGTGGGTAGCATATTGTCCACACAGTCAGGAGATCTGGGTTCGAATCTCCGTTGGGCATCTCTGTGTGGAGTTTGCATGTTCTCCCCGTGTGTGCGTGGGTTTTCTTTGGGTACTTTCCCCCCACATTCCAAAAACATGCATGTTAGCTTCATTGGCCGCTCTAAATTGTCCATTAGAGTGTGAATGTTTGTCTATATGTGCCCTGCGATTGGCTGGCGTGCAGTCCAGGGTGTGCCCCGCCTCTCGCCCGAAGTCAGCTGGGATAGGCTCCAGCATCCCTGCGTCCCTAATGAGGATAAGCGGCATAGAAAATGGACGGATGAATAGAACAAAAAACAAACGGCAGAAACATAACCTCCTTGGCGAAGAACGGCACATTTAACGCCAAATTGATGATCAAGTCCCAAAAAGCGAATTATATCATCGAATGGAACCGGTCGAGCTACGCAAGCGCGCCCGTTAGTGTTGACTTTGAATGTGCAGAAAATCCAATGTGATTTATTTTCTTCCATTCAGGCGTGACGGCAAACTCTGGCGACTCGAACGGCGTAACATCAGCGCGTGGACAGTACCCGAAGACCAATGACATGCTCATTCTCAGCAGGTGGTCTGCGGTAAAATGCCTGGTCTGTTAGACTATTGGACACCAGGAACCTTGTGGAAGCCTTTCAACTTCGATAAAGGAGAAGCAAAAACAACATGACGGGACATCAGGAGCAGCTCGCTTTCCCGCCTCTATACGACTCTGCAAGCTTAAAGAAACATACGCCGTGTAGGAAGCGGTTCAAAGACGTTCATGAGCAGTTCGTGGCGCGGTAGAACCCTCGCTAAGAGTGCAGCACGGAGCTAAACAGCAAATTTAAAGCAATCATTACGGGCCGCTAATACATGGCGAGGCGGCCATGTTCCATCCATTACACACGCGGGAGGAATGTTGTTTTGTGGCGGCCTTAAAAAGTCAAATAAAATACAAGAGCTGAAGCGTGTTTGCCCAGTCGAACATATCCTGGTCTGGTCTGGCCCGGCTCCATGCCTGGTCCAGTCCACTCAGACCTAGAAACACAAATATACTAATGAACTGCAGCTGCGGGGCTTGAACCGGCGGCCTCCTCCTTACTTTCCGTCCTTAAAAGCTTGGCACAAACCTCCCCCTGCGCCGCGCGCTTGCTTCCCGCCTTAAGCCCCCCCCCTCTGCCTACCATACAGTGAGACCTGCCCACAAGGGAAGCATTTCTGCAAACATTACAGGCGCGTGGAGTTTTCCTGCAGTCACAGCTGAGCGGCCACTTCTTCTCGAGGACTCCCACTCCTCCGTGACTCCTGCTTTTATGACTGCTTGGAGGTGAAAATGGGAGCTTGTTTGCACCCCACGCCGGGCGTGCGTGTCGTCCGACATCGCCCCCTCTGATGTGTCGTCTCGAACGAGGCCTCTGCTTTCACACCCTCTCCCCAGCTGACCACCACATGTAAAAGGCCTTCAAAGGTCCGCCGAGGCCCCCGTCTGTCTAATGGGCTGCACAGATGCCACTTTCCTGGAAGGATTCCTCTTCTCCTCAGCAGAGCATGTGTGTGCAAACAGTTCTACACGTCTCTCCCAATATGTTTCACTGCTGTCTGGAAACAATAAAAAAAAGGTGCATGACGAGGCGAGGAAGACGAGGGGTGCGGAGAAGAAGGAAAAAAGCGGCCATTGGCACGAGGAGAAAGAAACATAGCGGGAAGGTTAAGCTGCTGTCAATGGCGATGCGACAAAAGTCATATTGGCGACTTGATGGCGCAATCCATGCTTATCAAGGGCTGGTTTGGGCCCAGCTCAAATGTGCGGCCGACCAGTTCCTGTTGCCTTTGCCTGCACTTCCCTGCCCCTCCAAAACGCTCTGCAGGCCTCGGAGAGATGAACCAACCCGCAGCGGCATGATGAAGAGCGGCTCACGCAAACTGGACAGAGCGTGACGAAGAGCGTAAAAACGTCAGTCACAGTCAATGAAGTCGTGTCTCCAAGGAGAGCGATCTTCATTATGACTGACATTTCGGAAGTAATACGCTTATCAATCACAGCGCACGCCAACTTGTTTTCCGGACTCGCACGCTAGAGGAGCTAAACAAGCGCCCTTCGCCACAAGCAACCTGTCTCCTTCAAATGAACCTCCTTTAAAGCGTTTAAAATCCCCTTTCCTCCTCTTACCTAGCTCTAAGTAATCAAGATCTGGATCATAATCCGGACACCAAAATGTTGAATCCCCCTAGTGCAGGGGTGGTCAAACATCAGGCCCACCAAGCGTTGTAATTGACGCACAAAGTAGCCCACCTAGTGCCGGACTACCCAGCATGCCCTGCGGGTATTTGGCAAAACCAGATGTGAGTTTAGTGCTTAGTAGTAGTAGTAGTTGATTTGTTATGCCGCGACCCGCTGTGGATGTTTTGTGTTTTTGTTTCATTGCACCGTGAGCAAGTGTGTCACTCTGATACCTGCCCATAAATGGACGACTCCTCCACCAAATTTTTTAACCCAATGTGAGTCAAAAAGTTTGCCCACCCCTGCCCTAGCGTGTCCCAATTCTGCTTCCGGTTGCCTGGAACACAGGGAGATCTCAGGCACCTCGACCGGCTCCTCTTGACGGACAAGCAGCACTTCCACTCGGAATCCGCTTCCTATTCTTTGCCCAAAACCCAGACCCCCCGCATTGTTCAGCCATTTGCATCCATGATCTTGGATCTGTCTTGGGTCTGGATAAACGTCTTCACCTTTACCAAATACACCACAATACTTTGTCACCCTCCATCCTTCCTCCGCTCTTACAGACCAAGCATAAGCTTTAATTTGTCATGATCGGAATGTGGTCAACAGGATTTCCTGTACTAAATTTCAGCAGCTAAAAAGACATTCTGGATGAGCTCCGCATTCGATGCTGTTTTTTAAAACTTTGCCCAGTAGAAACTGTAGGAATTTGGTGGCTCTTTGGGAGGAAGAACGGAAGAACTCAGATGCTTGGACGATTAGTCAACAATAGGGACATCCCATATTGGCTTTTTTGAGGTATTTATCCTGCCACCTGTCCCTGTTGCTTCTTCTCATTACTTTGCCGCACAAATGCCACGCATCTCTCTCAATGATTCATCCTGACGCTGGAGATGAAATTGGAAGTAGCGAAAAAAGAAGTCTTGGTTCCACCTCGCATAACCCACGCTTTGCAAATCGCTAGTTTAACATCCAAAGGAGACACTTGGAAGTAGATTGATACCCACCAATGTCAAAATATCAACACCACACATGGAAGTTTGTCGTCTTTTCGATACAGTTGCTTCCTACAAACTGAGAACGAACCGCCAGCGCCATACAAGGAAGAAAGCAAAACAATCCGTTTTTCTGCGCTACTCTCATTTCAGGGAGACACAAGCATATGTTGCAGAGATGAAATCCAAAAATATACATGCAATGTGTTCCAAACAATGGCACAGCAGGTTTGCAAGAAAAGTGCGCCTCAGTTGAGGTGTTTACATGTGGAATTAGTCAAAGCAGTGACGCTCGTATGCAAACCACAAGAACACTCTGGCTGAACCGCCACGTCCAATAAAAGGACAACAAAGGGACAGGGCAGAGAAGGGTGGTCCATTCACTGACTTGATGGAAACGTAAAGTCAAATAAAAGCCAAAGTGCATAAATGGAGCACTCGGGACCACACAAATTGGGTCGGGATTTTTGGTCCAAAAATATTTCCTTCCAAAACACGTGTTATTCACCGTAAGTCTATAAAAATGCATAGACATGCAATAATACTGGCAAAATATTGCAGAGCCCACAGTTTATACAAGTTTATGTCCTCATGCTTTACTGATAATGTTTTTTCATCTATCGTTGAGATTTCACACTTTATTCAGTGGTCCTTGAATGCACCAAAGTTGTGTGCTTTGAAGCAAAAGTCCACATTACACATAAAGCTTTGTCAGATGTTGCCACAGCTTTATGAAGCCACTAAACGAACTGCTGTGTTATACCCTAGTCCAGCAGGGTATCAAACTGGGGGGCGCCATGCGTTATGTCGGGGAGGCAAACACTTTTCACTATTACCGTATTTTGCAAGGGTGCAGAAAATCATTTCATCTCCAAAAGGGGGGTGCTGCAGAAAAAGTTTGGGCACCACTGCTCTAGTCACACTAGAGGTGGAATCAGCCAGAATGCCATCGGAATGAAAATTCATGCTTTATTTCTGGATATTCAAAGTGTATTCTAAAATTTCTGAATGTACTGTATTCTGTGTGCATTCCAAATATGAAATATGGCATTCCGGCCCGAAGGTTTTCAGCTTGCTAAAAACTTTAGAGGGGGATTCGAAGTGGGAAAATTGCTAACAACATTTAAAAGGAATCTCAACTGCACTCTGACTGCATGCTACTTATTTTTACGGTATTCCAACAGCATTCCAAACATTCTGATTGGAAAAAACAAAGCCAGCTGATGCTGTAATGTCGCCGTGAAGTGTTGCCTTATTCAAATCACTTCATACGCCAAGGAAAAAAGGAGCCAACTGTACCAGCAGCCGCCGCCATGGATAGTGAGGAGGTGCTGAAACTCAAGAAGAAACGTCACTCGCCATTGACGTCAATTGACGCCATCTCAGATCACGTAATTCCGCCAAGGAAAAAAGGAGCCAAGCTTACGAATTTCAAATCCTCGTCTCTCCAGGGAATGTGGCGCAATTTTTGTTTTTGTTTTTCATTATGGCTACTTCTGCTTGATTCATGCTTAGTTACTATACGTTTTATAATTTATGCTTGAAATGTATTTATTAAGTGTTCGAGGCATATTTAGACCTGGATTGTGTCACAAAAGAACAATGGTAAGTGAAGAGAAAGGTGAGGGTTCTAGAGTTGAATCTAATCATTCAATTACAACAGCTGCTTGATCGGAAATTGGAGGACAAGATAGCAGGAGGGTTTGGAGGGAGGGGGAGCGAGCCATCCAATCATTTTCTATGCCACTTATACCCATTAGGGGAGGGTATGCTGGAGTCTATCCCAGCTGATTTTGGGCGGGAGGCGGGGTACACCCTGGACTGGTCGAGCCATGTTTAAAAACAGGCATTTTAATGGGCGTCTCAATTACTTGCGTTTTTATTTGCCATTCCCAGGTGGTCTGTATATGGAGACAGCGCCACTAAAACATCAGTGTACTTTAAGGCAGTGGTTCCCAATGTCTTTTTGCAGCCCCCACACCCTTCAATCCAGTCCAGTCCAGTCCAGTCCAATTTTATTTATGTAGCAAGATTTCAATAAACACAAAGTTTTGTGGTGATAAACTGATTCCACCCCGAAAAATATGCTAATAATGAAACGTCTTCGTGGTAGCCCCGCAGGTTCCCTGTCATAACGCCGGGCCCCCGTAGGGGGCGCGCCCCTCCAGTTTTAAAACCAGCGCTTTACGGGGGCATTTTGTGCAAATTATTCTGCTGGTGGCAAAAAGAGGTTAAGACAATGTGATGTGTGTGGTATGATAAGAGAGGCAGTGGAGGTCCAGCAAAGCCACTACGAGGAAAGTGTATAGGCCGCGAGGAACTACGAGGAACTATGAGGAACTGTCACATCCGGTGGTCCTCGCAGTCGGAACTTCGAGGTGTCGAAACCACAGCAGTGTGCTGCGTACGTCAGGCATGGGTAGCACCGGAAAAATCTATTTTCTGCAGAGAACTGCAAAAAATATTAGTTTTATTTATTTTGTTTCATTAGGTTTTATTATAGGGTTTCAAAATGACTATTTTGAAGCCCTAATTATAAAACCGTCAAACCGTGACATTTTTGCCCGAGGTTGTCATAGCGTCAGAATCTCACACCGACTCTCCTTCCGTTGGATCGGATCGAGGTCGGATCACTTTAAGGCCGCGACTGGACATGCTTTGCTCGCATTGCTGTGTCTGAAGGCTGTGAAAGAAGCCCGAGTGCACACGCGGAGAAGAGTGCTCAGCGTGAAGACAAAGAATCTCCGGGGATTAGTCTTTGCGGCGTTTGCCCGACATGAAGAAAGCACTGTTGCTGAAAGACATCGTGAAGCTGCTACTCCCGGCTTTAACCCACCCTCCAGGGAGTGGTTCCGGAAACAAGAACCAAAAAAAACCCTCCAACTGAATAAACCTTTTTGTTGTGTTTCACCTCTTCTGTCAGCACTCAAGATGAAGACCACATCAGTTCACGCCTGCACAACCGAAAACCCCACAGAGATCCGGCAAACGTTCCAACGTTCATCTTTTTTTCCCTTTGAATGGAAAATGACGTCTGAGGAGGTGCCAGTGTGTAAAGCCGTGCACATGCGCAGAAGCGCACATACATGCTGGCTCATCTGCGCAACATCTGCTCGAGCCGCCCGAGGCTCCTCGCCTCCTGAGAAGTGTGTCACGTTTCCCGGTGACGTCAAAAGCGCCTCCTGCATCTCCGCTCGGTGGAGCCGAGCCAAAACCACCACACGCCACTCCTCATCCTCACAACGGCCGGGCTGTGCTGACTGATCACCCGTCAGAAGACTCCCACCGTGAAGCCGCGTTATGCCACACAAAAGAAAAGGTCCACGGGACGGAAAGGTTCACGACGCACTGCGGCCTCAGATCGGATCGCTGGTCTGAGGTGGTTAAATACCTCTGGCGCTCCGACATCGTCACTGACGTCTGTAATGAAAAACAAAAGCATTGAAGCTTCCTCGCACGTCCACATCTGATCTCTTGGAGAAGCCTGAGGAAGCCTGCAGGCGTGCAACCAATAACCACTCCAAACAATCACACTCCGTCACGTTCCGACAACAACGCGGCAAGGCAAAAACACGACGAGTGAACTCATTCAACACCGGAGACGTTCATCCTAAAGACGTATTCATACAACTCCCACATGGAGGCAACACGAGGCCATGATGTTAAAACAGTCTTAAGCCATGAAAACAAAAGGTGGCACAAGTGCGTCTGAGACCCCGCCCAACACAGGACGCCATTCGGGCTGAATATGGCCGGTCCAAGTATATGGTAGTGTCCAAAATAATAGCAGTCCAATGCGACTAACCAGATGGCGTACTGTTATTAGTATACCAGAAGGTGCAGTAGATTCTCAGAAAATAAACAAGTTCCAAGACTCTTAAGGTTGTGCAATTGGCCAAATAGTTGAAAGGGGTGCGTTTAAAAAATAGCAGTGTCTGCCGTTGTCTTTGCAACCGATGATGCTGCACTGTCTTCACTGCACTGCTTGAATTCGAAGTTTGGGGGTCGTCTCAGAAACGGTCTGCGGCCCTCAGACCCAAAAAGAACAATTTTACGCTCATCAGTCCACAAAATGTTTCTCCATTTCTCTTTAGGCCAGTTTTTGTGGCAAATAGCAACCTCTTTTTCACATGCCTTTTTTAAAAGGGACCAAGTCCTTGCGAGTGATTCTTGTAAATAGATTCGCTTCACAGAGACGCCTTGTAACTGTCACAGTACTTACGGGTAACTCCAGACTGTCTTTGATCATCTTGGAGCTGATCAGTTATTCTTCCATCCATTTTTATAGTTGTCTTTGGTTTTCTGCCACGTGTCTAAAATGTTTCTCTCCATTTTAAGACATTGGAGTTTCATTTATCTCAACAGCCAAACATTTTTTGCACCTCTTCATAAGTTTTCCCCTCAACTTTTCAATCAAAGTCCGCTGTTCTTCTGAACAATGTCTTGAACGACCCATTTTCCTCAGGCTTTCAAAGATTCTTTCAAAGATTTTACCTTTCACTTTTCAACCAAATGCAAAAGTTGTTCTCAACGTCTTTTCAACTCACTTTTGCTGGGTGGGAAGAGCTTGAGATGCGAATGTGAATGGAAAAAAACATTCATGACAGCAATGAGGAAGTGGAAGAGCGTGTGGGAGCGTAGCGGGCAGAAGGTTATGTGTTGTAAAGAAATGTTAACGCTTGCACACGGTTCAGTTCCAAATGTGAAAATTGTAAATAGTTCCTTGCTGTTATATATATATATTTTTTGTTTACGTTGTGGTAAAGTTGTTTAGATACTTCAGCTGTCTCTAAGGCAACAAAAAAAAAAGAGTGAACGTGAAAGCTTGAAATGTATCTTTTCACAAAACACTGATTCCTTTTTTATTTAAAATAAATAAACAGGAGGCTAGCATGCTATCTTTAAAGCCGTGCCCGTCTCTTTTGCAGGGATTCCTGCAGGGACCCCGTAGCCTGCGCATTAGCAATGTGACGTAAACAAGAATAATAACAAGCGTGTAAAGGTAACTATAGGGGTGTTATTTCGTGTCTACAGGGCTCTAATAATGGTAAATATATATATATATATATTTCCTAAAAGTCACAAACATGTTTTCTATGCTCAAACTACAAAAAAATTCTACTGATTAATATTGAACCCAACTTTGGGGAAATTCACATTTACCTGCGTTATCGTTTTCAACGCCGTTTCGTCCAACACAACAACAAGGCGCACGACATGCTCTCCTATTCATTCCATTCTTATTGGACGTTAACATATTGTACACGCGATTCAACCCTGTGAGAAAGGGCCCGTCCCTATGCACGACAAATGTATTTTTTTACCAAACACAAATATTTCTAGGGATGAAATAAGCACATCTGACAAATATGAGGACATTTTTTTCCCCCTCCAAGAACACTTGGTGAGTAAAACATGGCATTGAGAAGAGAACAGCAGAAGCCTTGTTGGCTGCACAGCCAGACAAGACGCATGGGCAGCCAGTGAGGCAGCGGTGTGTAGGGGTTACAATAACACACACACACACTTACACTCAGATAAATACTGTACATACATGTAGCCTGCAAACCTCACATGCAGGTCTGCAGAGTATCTCCTTTCAAAGTCCGATTTTCACCCCACTAAAGCAACAGTGAGAACTGATTGGCAGTACTCGCTCCCGGGTCTTAAAAGACGTCCTAATACTACTGAAATATGAAATATTAAGTACTTCAGTTTGTACAAGCGTGGCACTACAAAGGCGTGTGGGGATTGCACTCGCTGCGAACACAACATGGTGTTAAAATTCCAAAATAATGCCTATTCAAACAAACTTTAACCCATTATTGTAGTGGGTGGTAAGGTATATCTGTATATACAGCATATACGCAATACAATAGTAGTATAATCACAGTATACATTTATACAATTGTTATCAAATACTTCTAAGTCCTATTATGTTTTTTAATTAACTGATCTTAACTTTTCTTTGTATATGAAGTACATGCACCCTTTCTCCAGGAAAAAGGGGCTTTGATACTGATACTTTGTTGTAAAAGGCTGATCACCCCCTGGTGAGCTTGGATATCAAATCCTCCATCTTGACAGTGAAATTCATTCATTCGTTTATCCATTTCAGCTCACAGGCTGTAAACACCCCATAGAATGATCATGTGTTATTCAGTTTAACGGACAAATTACATGGACTATTTATTTTATATTATCATTCCAGTCATCCCTCGTTTATAGCGGTGAGTTGGTTCCATAGCCGACGGGATCAATTTATGTCCCTGATATAGGATTCAATGTTATTAAATGGAACAATTTTGGTATTTAGAGCGTAGAAAACCTCTTTATGACTTTCCGAGTATATTTTTTTTACCAGTATTAGAGCCTTGCAGATATGAAAGACCATCTTTACACTATTATTCTTCTTTATTTACACAAAGCGCGATCCCTGCAAGCCACTCTAGCCTCATACTTATTTCTTCTAAACTCAAGAAGCCAAAAACTTACCACTTCCACATGGAATGGGAGAACTCTTTTTTTCACCTCATCATGACGGACATGCCATGGCTGATTTCATGCAGTGTTAAGGTAAAGTAATGTAAGGTAATCTCTCAATGCTTTTCATCGAGACTGCCACCTAGTGGGCAGAATACTACATATCACGTGTATTTCAATATGTTTTTACTAATAAGAGATTGTAGTCTACCGCGAAACAGCGGCCATTTATGAATTAGTTTCAGAGTAAACGCAATCCAACCGTGATATCGCAAGGGATTTCTTGGGAATATTCCTTTCTTGTATGCCTCCCCTGCCGACCCTGCCGACCGTCACTGGTTTGGACATAACGATGATGTGAACACCACATGAAAGGTGTCCAGGCTGGTCCATGAATACAGTATGACAGTAAGCTGACTGACCAATCACCGATCTCCTCTACCTCTGTAACAGTGGCGATTGCAAAAAGTGGTGAAATATGTACTGCTGTGTGTACATCTCATTGACTAAATATGAGCTACAATACCATCTTCGATGGGGAAGTGTAGAGTGTTTTGTGGAAAACTGGACAGTCTTCGGTTTACATGTTGGGCTTGAACGAACGCTCGGCATCTCCGGGAGGTCTATGGGGAAGTGGGCTGCGACTCAACGATGTTGAAACTTCAAGCTCCACCTGAGCTTCATCCAGGTCTTTCATTCTGTACTTCTGAACCGATCCGTAGACTTCACCGATCCCCAGCGACTTTGTCTTTGTTAAAAAGGACACGGGGTAGAATTGACATGCAAATAAATGAACACAATAAATAAAGACATTCATGATGTGGGCCGGATAACAACGAGCTTCCCCTCCTTGACTGACATTCGAGCAATCGAGTTAACGGGATCAAGATGTCGTCGGAAGGGCTGGCGTAGTGACTATGCTAATTCGGCGCGGGACCCGAATAATCCCTCCGCCCAAACAGCCCGAGGGGAAACTGACTTTGCGTACATTCTACAGACTTCATCTGGATAGGATGACAACTCCCCACATCCGCCCCTCACAGACTCCAGTGGGGACTTCTCGTGATGTGAGAGTGGCCTTTTACCGAGTGGTGGTCCGCTGCACGCCTGGTGACACCCTGGATGCTGCTGCTGGCTCAGGCCAGGGTGTTCTGCCCGGGGGAGCGGGCCCACGGGTCCATCCTTCAGGGTGTGCTTAAGCTGCAGTTTTAGCACAGCGGCCAGCCAAGGAATGTCCCTTCATGTGAGGGATCAGTGTCTGCAGAGGTGGTCTCCTCGTGGGATTGCAAAGGCCCTTCACAGGGATGCCCGCTCACATGAAAGGACCACGTGTTGCGTTCACGTGCCCAAAATGATGTCCTACCGGATGCCATTCGGCAGCTATTAACCTTCTGTGCTTTAAGGAGTGCAAACATGACCGCAGGCTATTTGTTTGTAATGCACGGCATGGTAAAGAACATAATATTACTACAGTATTAACATCCGACAAAAAAGGGGCTTCCTGTTTCATACCAAATACTAGAGATGTGTCCGTCGCCAACGAATCGGCTCTAAAAACAGGCTCTTTGAAACGAACCGCCTGTTTCGTCCTCGTCTGTTGAAGGCAAACGTGATTGGTCGAGATGTGTGGCGGCCTCTCTGTCTCCACACTGGGCAGGGGGAGAGGCGGGGTTAAACACACGCGGTGTTTCATTTGTGAGAAATTTGCATGAAGAAATTTAACTTAATTTGTTCATTATGATGGGTTTTTGTATTTTATAAGGAAACATTATATATGTTTTTGTTGATTGAGGTTTTACCAAATCAGTTTGAATAATAAACATTCAATATCATGTATTGTGTTTACATTAGTAATTCATTTTTCATACAGCATTTGGTAATAAATTCATTTAAGACAACCAGAAAATCAGAGGAGACACTTGTGAGTCATAAGATCCGACTCTTTTTAGTGAGTCGAGATAAAATTTCCATCACTACCAAATACTGTTTCGTGGTTAATAGTCTGGAATAAACAAATCCAGTAATAACAGCAATACATTTTGAATTCCCAGTAGACGGGACTAACTAAACATATTTCCCCGTCTTGGGGGTGTACCAATATTTTACAGGGATGTGTCTAAGGTAGGAGCCTACCTTAGAAATTTGTTTTCTCCATTTACATTTTTTAGAAATCTATTTTGGGTTGTTTTTTTTAACCTTTTCTTTGTATTTTACCAGCATAGAGTGTGTTTTGGCCTGTATTTCAGAAATGGATTTAGCTTGGCTAAATTTCCTAATGGGATGTCAGCCTCAGCACACATTGCTGGAACAAAAACCCCCAAAATAGCACTCCGATTTAGAAGGCCTGTAGTAGGTTGTGTGTGTTCAGAATGTCCGTTGGCGGTTAAGACAAGCCATGGGGGAAAGAATAAATGTGTCTTTCGTCTTTTTTCACTCAGAACCTGCAAGTCCTCGCCTGGTATTGTAAAACGCCCCTTACATTAAAGGGGGGCTTTCAACTGATTAAAATATTTAATTGCAATTAATCATATTTTGCCCATAGTAACTCATAACTAATCACATTTAATTCCTGACATTAAAAAAGGGCTGTCAATCGTTTAAAATATTTAATCGGAAATAATCACATTTTGTTCGTAGTTAATTAATCACATTTAATCCCAAGTAAAAAACGTTTATCTATAATAAGTAGGCGTGTAAAATCTCGTTTGGGACGTGTAAATTAATTTGAGGTAAACAATTCAATATGCAATTACAACCACATCAAAATTTGTAAAGGGATATGGGGTATTATTATTGTATTCAAAAATAACAGACAGAAATCCACCAGCTTTTGAATGTCTAATGCGAGCAGCCATTTCTCCCACTGTTTGATGGTCCCTGAACGCACCTTCCACGTTCTCACACGCTGCACGGGAGGATTACTGTACTGTATTTCGAACCTTTCCATTTCACCTCATGCGGACACCGTGTGGAAATGCATTTAGGTAGGATTTGATGACATTGCTGATGCTACTGTGCATATTTGAAAGACTCTGAAAAACCAACTCCACGTGGATGGTGGTTCTGTAATAGCATAAATAGCACAACTAAATGAGATGGCTATAATGCACGTATGATCGCTATAATGCTATATAATGCTATAATTATATAATGCTAGTGTCAATGGCATAGCATCAGCTAGCGGCCCAAATGGCTCTCATCGGCTATGCCGGTAGCTAGCAGCTCCTAGCCTAAATTTGAGCGAGTAGTTCAAATCAAAACGAGAGATGACTCGCATCTAAAAACACTCGTTAGCTGGGACACTCGTGGCACTGGAAACAATACCTGCGGGTCACCAGTAACTTGTCACTTCCCCCAGAAGCGATGCACTTCACATCTCAAGTCACAGCGGCACAAATAACTTTAGTCTTGTCGAGAGAGTCGTCTGCCAGGGCTTTGAAGCTAAACTTACCATTCAGAATACCCGTTACTTTGCCCATTTCCGGTTCCCAGTTCCGCCACTGCGGTTCTTTTAAGTACGGTGTGGGACGAGGATCAAACAGGACGTGCGCACGTTAAACGCGTGTCCACTTATGTACGCATGTCAAACACTTCCATTAACGCGTGACTAACAAGGTAACTTTGACAGCCCGAGGGAAAACACAAAAACACACTCATCCAGCCTGAGTGGCACACACAGCTGCCCTAGCATGCTCTGCTAAACTAAGCTAGCCACGCTAGCCTCCATTTGGCTCCGTAAGCGAGCACTTTGCAAGGTTTTCTGCCACCGTTTGGACGTGTTCACTTGGGGATGGGAGGTTGGCGGGGGGACGACATCATTTCATGTTTAACAGTCATTTCTGTTTTTATTGGCCAATTCCGCGACTCCGGAACTCATGGGGCCCTACAACGGGCCACGCTTGCGCTGACAGTGATGATATCCTGCCGGTAGGACAAAGGCGAGAGTTTGACTTGGAAAAGTACCAACAGGAAGTTTGTAAGTCAGCTCACAACCATTACTTGGAGCTGGTAAACCACCCGGCAGGGCTTTCCCGAAGAAACACTTTGCTATCGCCGCATGCCTCCCAAATGGGTGTTTGTTTTGAAGCATCTGCCTGCCTCCTGTCTCTGCACGCCTCCTTTCCAACAACTGCTATTGTTGCGTTTCAAAAGCAAAACGCCGTTTGTTTGCGCTGGTGCAATAAATGACGAGGAAAAGAAACCTTCCTTTCTTCCTTTTTCTGCATACAAAAAAACGCCGACAATACGCGGTCCTTTTTCGGCGAGCACTTACAAGCACATATGCAAATGCATTCAGTGCTTCACCAAACACACACTCGCGCTCTCAGACTCACACACACACACACACGCACACACATTTGTTCCAGGAACATTCTGTTCACCTCAACTCATTCTCATATGATAACTGATAATTGCTTTTTTGGAACTTGAGCAGAATGCAGAAGGAACATGTAAGAAAGTTTGGGTTCTGGTTCTGTTCTCTGTGTTTCATAAGGTCCCGAGGCGTTAATACGCCCGTCAAGACCGGAGGCCCGTCTAGCACTTCCAGCTGCGTCGGGTTGCGTCTGTGGTTTGAGGCCCGACGTGGTTCTTGGGGGCGAACTCAACCCCGCAGCCTGCAGCAGATGGCAGCCATCAAGCTGCTGGCAACACACACACACACACACACTTGCTTACTCACACATAGTCACCCCTTCTGTAGTTTCCATAGTAAACAGCAAGGAGTCCGATTGGGTTCATTGTCATGGCTTCGGGGGGGGGTGTGCAAGGGAAACTGAGTGAACGAGTCATGAACGCATCGCAACCTACTCGCAAACAACGGAGGCGGTCGGGTATCAACCTCCGGTCCTCTCTGTAGCCTCTTGGATCTTCCTTGTGGATTTCTGTTCATCGCCGATCCTCATGCCCTGTGCCAGGGGTGGGTCCCGTTGGGTTAAGAATTATGGCAGAGTCTACACAGGTGGTCATCAAACAGAAAGGCATACTTGCTCACGGTGCAACGAAACAAAAACATTTTGAAATTCCCGATGGGCCGGATTGAGACGCTTGGCGGGCCTGATGTGGCCCAATGTCTTCTAGTCCCCCAGTTGCTTCTATCTCCCCCCCAGTGCTGCATTCCCTCTCTGCAACCTGTGGGTCTTTTCTGGAGTCCAACATCTTGTCGGTTGCTTGCAGATAGAGGAATTAAGGGACCTGGGGGTGATGTCTGCTAAGCCTGGAGTCACGCGGGACTAAGCAGGAACCAAATAAAGCCACAACTGCGTCATTCGATTCGGTGCCGAGTGCTTAAATTATGCGCAAACAGAACCTAATTTGTGCTTTTTAGGCATGCGGTGCGTGCAAAGCGTACACGCTGCTTGAAACTCAAAACATTTCCTCATCGCGGCAACACTACACTTCCTCATTGGGCGGCAAAATGGTCACAAACAGCGCAATTGTGGACATCAAGGTTACAAGAAACGCAGGTCGTTATACGAACTTCATTCTCCTCAATTGAAACATGCAGCATAAGGCTCACATTGCGTTTAATAATCAAATTCTGCTCAAATGTATGCACTTTTTTTGCATATTCCCAATGTTCTATAGGGGAGTCCCGACCCGATATCTGCAAAAACCACGAGTATTGGATTATATCAGGTCCATCCAAGACTCCGCTGTCCGGCAGCAGTATTTTTTGGTTGAACTCGTAAAAGACGTTGCAGCCGAGTGCAAATGCTCCTGCAGAAGTTTCTTGTGGTGACACCGAACCGGGGAAATGTATTCCCGCCAACGTCATCGCGCTTTTCAAGCAGCATCAGGGGGAAAACTCCAACGTGACGCCTTTAGCCTACATTACGCCCGGCGGTCACTACATCGCGGATAAAACTGCACCCCGCGTGCGTGAAGAACCGAATGGGTCGGATTTTCTCATATCTACCGACGCTGACGATTGTTCCCAGCAAATCCCAAATCATCAGCTGACAGTAACGGAATTGAAATGGAAAGGATAAAAAGTTGTCATTAATGAGATCAGTCATTTGTCACTTCAGGCTGCTATATTTCGAAATAAAATGAGCTAACGTAGTACATATTTTCCAAAACAAGGACAAACATCTATGCACAAACGACTGACCAGTTTCCTTGTTGCCACAATTTTCTAAAACCATCGAGAAGCTATTCAACAACAGGGTGGCAAATGCATTAATAAGCAAAATAGCCCAAGAAATGCTCCACACTATAAACCGTGGGAAGTGTGCGGCTGCAGGATTTATGGATCTGACAACAGCTTTTCATACAATGAACCACATTAGCTGAACTGACACGTTACTTGGTTTTGAACTGGCCATGTAGCAAACATAAAGCAAAATGCGAAGCTGGGGGAATACACATCTGCAGTCTTAAATATATCACGCGGCGTAACCCAGGGGTCAATACCGGGCCCAAAACCGTTCAAAGCATCCGTAAAGTCCCGAAAGACCTAAAGCTAGTACTATTTGCAAACAATTCTATTGCATTTTGTTCTGGAGAAAGCACACACGCCCTAATACACAAAAAGTCACGGATAAATTGACTATATTAAAAAGATGGTTTGATAAATCATCTACAATAATGCTTGGTAGTAATTCTGGGGGTCATAATAGATGACAATATTAGCTGGAAATCTCACATAAAAATAATACAGTACAACATGAAGTGGAAATGCATTCCTCAATACTGAGCAAGAGAACATTTGTTCTGGACCACAAATCACCCCATACTCTCTGTTGTTCTCTGGTATTAGCGTCTTTAACTTTAAGTCGGGAGATACATGGACATAAAAAAGATCAGTTAGGATAATCCGGGGCTTCTGGAATAGTGGGGCGGGGTGGGTGTACTGTTGGGCGGGCACGGGAAGCAGGGAGTACTTTAAATGATAGCGCAGACCAGCCAACATGTCTACATTTATCATACTCAGCATGCGGTTCTGTCTGTCCAGTTCAGTCTGTCCAGTACAGATAAACACATACTGTAGATATGATCACTTTCTCAATGCTATCTCTCTGCTACTTCAGATCGGGGGCTGGGGGTGAAAACATCTCTGTCCCCGGGGGGAGGGGGCATTGATAGAAAATAACCGGGACCCAGTGGGATAAACCATAATGCCGCTTGCAGAGAACATACAGACTTCCCCATCATTCACACGTGATGATCTGCAAATCAGCTGAACTGATGCGTGAAGCAACCGAGAGCCGGCGTTGAAAAACCGCAGAAGCTGATGATGTTTACAAAGTGTAAGGAAAAAGAGTCGTGATTCCCTGTGTACGTACTACTAAGTACTTAGTCTCTGCTCGCCCATCATCCAGCCATGTTCCTGTCAACTATTAACCTTTTCATTACGATATATTTGTATGACTACATCCTCACGTATTTACACGGATTACTAACCTAGACTCCTGTTTGTTACACTGACTTGTGTGTTGGCATTCGGAATATCGCGTGGACGTTGGTATTGGGCGCTATCCAAAGCTGCAATACTCATATAGTATAGGAAGTGAACGGGACACATGGTTTTTTTTCCAGGGTACTCCGGTTTCCCCCCACATTCCAAAAACATGCCTGTTAGCTTCGTTGGCCGCTCTAAATTGTCTGTGGGGATGAATGTTTGTTTGTCTGCCCTGAAATTTCCTGGCGACCAGTCCAGGGTGTACCCCGCTTCTCGCGCAAAGCCAGCTGGGATAGGCTCCAGCATCCCCGCCACCCTAATGAGGATAAGCGCCGTAGAAAATGGATGGTTGGGTGGATTTGACTTCATATTGGTGAATTCATGACTTCAAAAAGGCCTCGTTTATAAGCCAAACTCATTGTTTTCCATTTTTTAAGTACTGTTTAGGCACCGACACCCCTTCGAAAAACACCCATTTGGCACCGGCAACCCTAATCATGAAACGATTTGTCGTCCGCTGATGAAAATAAAATGAAATAAAAATCATCAAAACACACATGCATTGGATGCGGTTGCTGGGATCAAAGCAGAGGGAGAACAAATGCATTGTGGGGTATGGGTCCAATGTAGCAACGTTTCTAAATCCCAGTGCCTGATGAGAAGTTATGCCCAAAGAGGCTTTTGCTCTGAGACGGCAGTTCCTCGAAAAGCCAAAGGCTGTGGTTGTTTGACGTGCCGAAAAAGCGAGGAGGGTTCCTTGTTGACATGAAAACAGTGCAGGGACGCATGTTTTGTGTCCTAACATGCAAATCCGGGGCAGATAGAAGTTGCTCCATCCTACGGCGTGCAACTCTTCCACAATGTGGGGGGGCAGCAGCACGCCTGCTGTGGCGCTTGGCTGCTAAACCAAACTCCGAATGACCTACTTTCAATCCGCCCCGATTCCTCCCCCCTACGCACACAGCCGGGCTAATAGACCGGAACTGGATGTGCACTGGGAGCGCGAATGGGATTGTCCAATCACCGTTGGTTTCCGACGCACACGGGATCAGCTCTAATCCCGGGTCCACTTAAAAAGTCTCAACTCCGCATCCCGTGAGGCTGTGTGTTCAGAATAGAAGAGCGTTTTGAACGAGTGCGTGTTAAATAGCCACCCCCGGGCTACCAACAACAACCCACCCCCCCATCCGAAACCCAATTCAATTAGGGGGTGTTGCGGCGGAACTAGCGTAACAGGAAACATTTACTACAGCAGCAGTAATTGTGTTTGGATCCCGTTCCACGGGAAGCCATTAACATAGATTTCAGGAATATCCTTATCATCCAACCTATGAAAGAATTTCCTCCACTGGCCGGGGTAATATTTGTGCTGGTGTCAGTGGGAGGACAGACAGCAGAGCCCCCGCAAAGGGGTGGGAGATGCTGACAGAAAAAGGGAACAACGACTCTTAACGACTTTCCTGTAGCAACATGGCTGCTCTGGCCTGAAAGCACCACTTCCTTCTGATCCCCACACTCGCAGACTATACTGTCACTTTTCCTGGGGGGGCGCGCCCCCTAAATGGGGGGTGGGGGGCAGAAAATCATTGTATCTCCAAATAGGGGGCGCTGGAAAAAAAGTTTGGGAAGCACCTTACGAACCCGTGGTGGTCTGGATCTGGAGTCATGTTGGCCGCACAGTCTGGACATCCCGAAGACCTGGGTCCGAATCTCCGCTTGCCGTGGGCAAAGGTAAAGGTAGAAATAAATAGCATTCAAGCAAGAATGTCTTTATCGGTCTCACAGGATTATCCGAATTATGCCAACAAGAAGGTCCAAGTTGCCAGAACTCTTTGCAGAACTTGAGAATTGAGAAAAGTATGTTTTTGCCGGCATTTTGCCAGTTTGTTTGTTTGTTTGTGTTGAAAATGACTTGAAAAGTTCTGATCCGGATCACCGTCCAGATCCAGGAACCTTTTGAAAGGATTCTTTAAAAATGCGAGATAGGACCATTTTTGACCACCAAAAAGGGTCGGGGCACTGGTCACTTTCCAACAGGTTCTAGAAAATATCAAAGACGGTTTCAGATCATTCCGGATACTGTGATCCAAATTATGAAAAAAATGCCGACTATTGAAAAAAGGGCTTTTGACATTTTCATTACAGGAAGTGGAATCTGGAGTGTGGAAATGGATTTGTTGTATCCTCAAACGCTGTAGAGCTAGATGGAATAGAAAAGCAAATAACTACTGAACTAATGTTGATATCATTATCAAGCCGATTGGCACGTTCCCATGGCCAATGGATGTAAATATGCGGATAAAAATGGTTATTGGATGTAAATATGCGGATAAAAATGGTTTTTGGATGTAAATATGCGGATAAAAATGGTTATTGGATGTAAATATGCGGATAAAAATGGTTACTGGAGCTTAATATGTGAATAAAATTGGACATTGGAGAAAATATGTAAATGAAATAAACAAAGGACCAACAGTTATGGGGTAAAATATGGTCTGTGCTCCCCGAGGCCTCGTCTAATTTAAAATACATTTTTCCCAATCCCAACATCGTGCATTGACACAACACAAAGGAGGCCAGGATATTTCTGCAAATTTCCGGATTTTGGTCAAAAACAGTATTTTGGATCAACCCAAGTAAGCACCTCACTCACGGTGCAACCGAAAACACCACAAGTAACAGCACCTCACTGGGCTATGGAAATAGACGCTTACACACTGCTATGCATGCAATACAATACTATTTTATACCGGTTTGTAACCCGCAAGGCATGCTGGGAAGCACCCACACACACACCCCATGTGAAACGTGATTTAAAAAAGACTCTGCAGGATAAGCTAACGTTAGCGTTAGCTGTTTTAGGTTGAATCGGCTCGTGGTATCAGCGCTGCACATTGGGGCCTGCTTTTGCCAGTGGAAAAGCATCAATAGCGAGTAGTTGGTGCCACGCAGTCCAAACCCAAACGGCTGTTTTCATCACTTCGGTTTATCCCCCACGACATGCATCAAGTCGAGCCACAGAAGGCATCTTGGCGAGCGCCGCAGGAAGACCAGACTTAGGAATCCCTCTTTGCTGTATTTATTTTGCAAGTAAACGGTTTTAGGCAGGCACGATCAATCTGAAAAGGAGACATCCTCTCTTTTCGCCACCACCAATGTAAATATCATCGGGCCAACAAAGTGCAGATATCCGACAGGCGTCCACATTCGCGCCGCCCGCCCGTCTCCGCCGCGGGCCTGTCCGGCGGTAGCCTCGAATGTGCTTCCGAGCCTCACACCACCGCCGCCAGGGAATCCGCAGCCCCTGTGTGAGCAAGGTGATGACTAGCGCGGGTCACGGCGGGCTTGTTTACACATCAGAGACCACACAGACGAGACACGGTTCTACGGCCGCATGTGTCCGCCACGTGCGTCTCAATTACAGGCGGGTCGTGACTGGTCAAGCGCCAAGGCCTCCGGGCATGCTGGGATGCTACATCCATCAGGGCCTTATTGGAGGGAAAAGATGCACCCATCATCTCAACTGGATGATGGGTCAAAAACGATGATGGCGTTTGTTCCTTAGCAAAACGCAAAAGCAGCACAGATACGAACAACTAATGTTTTTATTTTGGTTTTATTGCGGAACGGCTGTTTTCTTTCCACAGAAAAAACATCTCATAAGTCGGTAATATTGATTAAGCGCGCAGATAAAACGTACATCAGTCAAAAAAGTCCACAATTTTTTCACATCTGTGTGTTTTTTCTTCCAGCGGTGAGATTTCGCACTTTATTCGGCGATTCTTGAACACACCGTGTGTTCCGTGTGGCTTCAGAACTTGCAGCGAGGTGGACACGAGGCAATATTTGCTCGTGAGTCGCAGGGAGCGAACAATGGCAATTGCAGAGAAAAGGGGACGATTCTGGAGCTTATGCTAATCAAGTGATACAAATAAACGGCCCCTTTCTCTGCCTCCAAGATGAGAAACCCCCGTTTGAAGAGGGCATCTGCCGTATACTTTTGCACACCCTCAAAGTCTTCACTAGTTATAGATAGGCTCTCAGGCATGTACGAATAAAAACCCGTCTTATTTTTTTGTCTTTTTCAAAAATGTCTTGAGCAACCACGCCTTAGAAACACAGCAGGATGCCAACAACGAGCCAAGTGTGCACCTGCTGGCATGGCACAGTGGAGCCCACCAGTGCCCGCTTGACAAACACAACTGCAAGAGATTTCCTTATGATGTCATTTAAACACGCAAAATGTAAAACATGAGTCTGTGCGTGTGTGTGTGTGTGTGTGTGTGTGTGTGTGTGTGACCGCTAAGAAAAACAAACAGGACCGCTAAAGAGCTAACTAGCCCAGAGAGGCTGAGGGCACCTCTAAGTGGGCCGAGCGGCAGCCCAACACACACACACACACACACACACACACACACGGACCACAACCAGAGCTTTGATCAGACCTAAAAACTCTCCCATTCACACACTCGGGCCCGCTTATTGATGTTCCACACACAGGACTGGACAGGAGTGGGTTTGATGACCCAGCACCTCAGAAGGTCACGTGCTTTGTGCTTTGAATTGTGGAAAATCAGTGACGTAAGCAAAAGATGAAGGAAAAACCCAAATAGTCATTTTGGCACTTCCCCCCCTCGGGTTTGTCATTCCAATCTGGGAGTTTAGCAAAATGTGCAAGGTCCGGGTCAGTGCAACACCAGTACGTCAGTGGTCAAGGCTAAACATGCCAAAGGGGTTATCTGGCCAACCAAACCAGCCCAAAGCGGGAGAATATTTTGCCCCGCAAACCAAGCTGGTGGGCTGCAACGCCACAGAAACACCAACACAGCCTGGAAAAATCACATCCAACCAGCATCAAAACCTCGGCTGCTTCTAAAAACTCCAAAAGCGAGACAGACATGGCTCAGGCGGGGTTCTTACCTGGTCCCTCTGGATGCACGGCAGAGAAGTCCTGCGATGTGACTTGCTGTTGGACTGACTGTGTGCCATGTCTGAGGCTACCACCGAACTGGACCTCCTGCGCCTTTTAAATGCAGGGACGTCTTCCCTGCAGGCTCCGCTCACGGGGGTGCAGCCCTCTTTGAGTCTCCCTTGACCGGCGAGGAGCCTGTCCGCATACCTTGCCAGCAGGATGCCAACCACTCCCAGCAGGTACGCCACGTACGGCCTCCAAGCGGACCGAACCTTGTGCAGCGAGAAGAGGGAGATGGTGCGGACTGCGCTGATGACCACGACCACAGACGCGCCCTGGTCCAGACGCGCGATCATTAGAGCGCCGCCGGCCACGCATACGAGCACCAGCACCGCCGCAGCCTCACGCGGGCCGTCCAGGAGGCTCCACGCCGCCGCTTCGGTCAGGTGGAACAAGGTCAGCAGCGAGAGTGCGGTGCGGAGCAGCACCCCGCAGCGGATCAGGTAGACGCCGAGCCAGAAGAAGGCACACAGGAGGCTGAGGAAGGGCGAGAGCGCAGCCCAGCAAGCGAGCAGCAGCTCGGCGAGGCAGCCTGCGAGCGAGTGAGGACGAACGCACGACTGCGGGAGTGCGCGCTCACAGCTCCAGTGTGCGCACCTCAGCAGCACGGCCAGCAGAAGCGCACACGCCGCGCAGCCCACTCCGCCGCGACTCCACGCTCGGGCCCACGGCGACGCGCAGAGCGGGTCGCGGCTCAGTGGGACGACGCGTGTTTGCGCGTAACCATTGCGGCTGGAAGCGCGGGAGCCTTTTTCTGCAGCGCCCTTCTGCGCACACGCGCGCTCCAAATGTGCAGGCATGTCCTGAGGAACTACGAGCGAGTCTGTGGCGCATCGACGGCACTGCGCCCGCGGGACGGACGCCGCTGAGCAAACTGACTTTATTGCATGCGTGAGGAGGGGAGAGCGGCGCTGCTTTTACGCGCGGACGTCCCGCCACATTCGCCGCGTTGCCCTTCCAGCGGTCACTTCCACACGCCCAACGCGCGGACCCCCAGTCAGCCCTCCTTTGTTGCGCGCGCCAGCCTCCTCCGTGCCATCGTGGCTGCGCAAAAGTCACGAACACGGAGGAAAACACACTCCCCGGTCCTCCTCGCCGGTGCTTCCCTTCGCCACGCCGTCCCTTTGCAGCACTGAGGCAGTCCGGTTGTCAGCAGCCGTGCTCATTTCACACCCCCGGGTTCCGAAAGCCCCTCGGATCCTGTCTCAGCCAGCCCAGCAGGCGTTGGCCTCCAAATCTCCCTAATGCCAAGTCGAAACGTACATTGGGAAATGCTGATCTGTCATAACCCATGCACTGATGATTGTCTGTGTTGCAGTACACCGATTTGCAAAAGAACATTTCGGGGGGGGGGGCATATTTCTCAAAATTTGCGCACAAATTTGGCACAAATGTTTAAAAAAATGATTGTGGTTTTTCTGCAGAAAACAAATCTCATTCACCATAAGAGTAGAATGATTTATGATTACATGACAACAAAGGTCAAAAGTACAGTACAAATGTACTACTGCAAAAAAAACACGCACCATTTTGACATGTTTATGTCTTGATGCTTAACTGAAGAGCTGAAATTTCGGCGGCCCTTGACCGCACCGTGAAACTCAAACTTACTGTATATTTTCCGTCCACGCTGTGACTCGGATTCCATCTGATCAACCATCGCATCGTCATCAGTGCTGAGCCGCTGCACATTCTACACTTCACAGCGCGCTAAATGATAAGGAGAAAATCTACTCTAATAATTACAAGTCGCTTTTATGGTAAATGCTGATCCGAAATCAGAGGAGAACGTCAACATCAAGCTAGCGGGGCAGGGGTTTGCAATTACACCATTTGGCGGTGGGGGGTCCCGAAACCCCGGCCAAATACCTCCTGTATGAACGGTCGATGACAACACTAAATATTTGCGCAGCATCTTCTGGCTTAGAGCACGTTGAAATCACGGGATTCCTTCGGCGGAGTTTTTATGCCAGATGCGATCCTCCCATTCATGCAGGCCGGACGTCTCCGATGGCTGGATGCTGGGACCCTGGCCCAAACCCACACCATCTGCATGAAAGCAGCAGTGTGTACTATTACCCCCACAGTACCAGCGGTATGGGACAAAAATGTAACTCATGGTGACGTACAAAATATGACGATAAGTCCGATAACAATGCAAAGCTACATGCCCCTGTGTGGAAAAGTCATGTTAGCCTAAAGCTAATAAGTGTTTGGGTCACCCTTGGCAGCAACAACTGCAATCAAGCGTTCTTGATAACTCGCAATGAGTCTCTTACGGCGCTGTGGAGGAATTTTGCAGAATTGTTGTCATTCAGTCACACTGGAGGCTTTTCCAGCAAGAAGCACCTTTTCAAGGTCGTGCCCCAGCATCTCCATAGCATTCAGCTCAGACTCCAAAGTCTTCTTTTGGTTTTTCGTCAGCCATTCAGAGGTGGACTTGCGGGTGTGTTGTGGATCCTTGTCCTGCTGCACAGCCCTAGTTGGTTTCGGTTTGAGGTCACCAACAGATGGCCGGACATTCTCCTTCAGGATTTTTTGGTAGACCTCAGAATCCATGCTTCCTTTTATCACGGCAAGTCTCCCAGGTCCCGAAGCGGCAAAAGAGACCCAGACCATCACACTACCACCACCATATTTTACTGTTGCTATGATGTTCTTTTTCTGAAATGCAGCGTTACTTTGACGCCAGATGTAACGGGACACGCACCTTCCAAAAAGTTCAGCTTTTGTCTCATCAGAGGATTTTCCCAAAGGTCTTGGAAATTGTCTTCTGGCAAAATTGAGACGATCAATACCTGATGTTCCTTTTTTGTTCAGCAGAGGTTTTGGTCTTGGATCTCTGCATGGCGGCCCGTTTTTTGCCCAGTGTCTTTCTTATGAGGGAGTCATGAACACTGACCCTAACTGAGGCCAGTGAGGCCTGCTGTCCGTTGGGTGTTGTTGTGGGGTCTTTTGTGACCTCTTGTAAGAGTCATAGCTGCGCTCTTGGGGTGATTTCATTTCTTGGGGTCACTCCACCCCCAATGGCTTTACAAAATGGGGCATGTACTGTATACATGTACATACTTACATATATATACATACATATATACAGTAGTATGTACAGTATAAGTATATATCTGTGGTATGAAATACACTCTAGCGTCCAAACTGTTGTGGAAAGCTGCAGCGCCACTAACGTGCACTGCAAATGTCCCCTTTGCATGTAAACCATACTTGACACTAAAAGCAATCTTAGTCTCCAAATGACTTTGGCGTAGAGAGATTTGCATTGGAGCAAAAGCGGACGGTGACGTCACCATCGTGGCGCCCCGCGCATGCAAAACGCAACGTGCACCAACCACCCTCGTAGCTCGACTTGATGTCCCCCACTCGGCCGGCTCGTTGAAATATTCATCTCACTTTAAGTGTCACAGAGGATGCGTTTCGCCACAGCGGACGCTTTGCATCAATGTTTCAGCATGCGTGTGCACGCAGGGCTTTCTATCGCTAGCGTGCCTGCACATGCGTGCAGAGAAAAACAAGCCTTCGTGTTGTGATGATGCATGCGGTAAAAGCCACACTATTTCACGTTCTGTTTTTCCGCGATGAACAAAGGCCCTCTCCTTGGAAGTGACGCTTCTTTCTGAGAGGCTGGAGCATCTTTCCACATGCACTAGGAAAGGGCTCATTCAGTATTTGCATATTTTGGCCCAAAAAAAACATATTTCAGAAGACAGACCTCCTTTGCCGTAAGTTGGTAAAACGTCTAGGTAAAGAGTACACCATACATGCACCACATTTTCAAAAAATCATACATGTCTATGTCTTCATGCTTCACTGATAAGGTTTTTTTGGCAAGCCTTCGGATTTCACACTTTGTCCGACAGTCCCTGAATGCACCATAGTTGCTGCGAGAGGTCGGG
This sequence comes from Oostethus manadensis, assembly GCA_024372805.1. Taxonomy (NCBI): domain Eukaryota; kingdom Metazoa; phylum Chordata; class Actinopteri; order Syngnathiformes; family Syngnathidae; genus Oostethus; species Oostethus manadensis. The sequence goes on along the minus strand of QODF01000085.1, from coordinate 1,395,393 downwards.
TCATCTGTTCTACCGATCGTCATCATCATTCATTGGCGGTGATCATGTATTCATACGTTTGAACTTTTAATACTTTTTAGCACATTGGGAGCTTGATCATCATGTTCTCATTGCAAAACTACAAAAATATGGATTTCACGATGTTGCCTTGACATGTTCCATGTCCCAAGAAGGTGGCTGGACTCACCTTAAGAGATAGGGTGAGGAGCTCGGCCATCCGGGAGGAACTCAGAGTTCAGCTGCTCCTTCACATCGAGAGGAGCCGGTTGAGGTGGCTCGGGGCATCTAGTCCGGATGCCTCCCGGGCGCCTCCCGGGTGAGGTGTTTCGGGCATGCCCGGTCGGGAGAAGGCCCCGGGGAAGACCAGGACACGCTGGAGGGACTATGTCTCACAGCTGGCCTGGGAACGCCTCGGTGTCCTCCCGGTGGAGCTGGAAGAGGTCGCCGGGGACCGGGAAGTCTGGACTTCCCTACTGAAGCTGCTGTCCCCGCGACCCGGACCCGGATAAGCGGAGGAAAATGGAATGGAATGCCTTGACATGGTTACAGGATCACCTAAATGATGGAGAACTACAGTATAGATGTTATTCGATAAGCATAATTGAAATAGAGATAGGATAATGCGTGGGGTTCCTCAGGGTTCAGTTCTCGGCCCACTCCTTTTTTAAACATTCATATGAATGATGTTTCTACGGTCTGTAAAAGTGTACTGCCTCTCCTATTGGCTGAACACGTCTGGTTATATTTGGCCATCAGGACCACATCGTCTGCAAATTTCAGAGACGAGATCCTAAGGCCACCAAGCTGGACTCCCTCAACGCCTTGACTGCGCCTGGAAAATCTGTCCATGAAGATTATGAACAGAATCGGTGACAAAGGCCAACGTTCACCGGAAACATGCTGGACTGACTGCTGGCGATGCCAACCAGGCTCCTGCGTGGCCCGTACCACACGTACCTTTCCTATGCTTTTTCAGAACTTGTTTATGTTGTCTTCTGCTATTCACAAATATCCTACACGACGCTCAAGTTCCATTTTATGCTCCTTTGTTGTCGAACTTTGGTCAGTCGGTGTTCTTTGAAACGTCGTGGTCCACGTCTTTGGAAAGCATCTGAGAAGGACTCTAATCAACGGAAGAATATCAGACTGTATAAATTCTGATTTGTGTTTGGGTTTGTATCTTTAGCGTTTGTGCCTTTTGGGGAGGTGTTCCCATACGCCTCGTTCGGCTTCCATCCTCTCCTGCACAACGCTGCTGAATTGTTTATAAATTGTGTGGCTTGCATGTTTATGACGTGCAAATAAACAAAATAAACATGGATTTTGCACTTTTAGCATGTAGCTTGTTAGCTGCCGTTGCGAGTGAACAAAGGCAATTGAAAAGAAAAGGGGAGGGCTAAGGGCTCGTGACTGACCGGGATCTGAACATAACCCCCGCAAAAACCGGGTCCCTTGTCTGTTGCGATGAGTAAAGATTAGGGAAGAGGAAGAAGTGCTTTGAGCAGGAGGAGATGCGGTCCGGTTCATCAGCCCAATGCCACACAGCCTCCCCAGTGCAGTGGACAGCTGCTGGCTCCACATCTTTGCAGCATCTGCTTTTTGGGGGAAGTGGGAGTGCAGACAAAGTGGTCTCTTCCCCCTGCTGTCTTTTGTGATGACAGAAACAGAAGCAAAGTGATGATAAGCGCGAGAAAGCAGAGGTACAGTACGGGAAAAGTCCATATCCTTTCAGACTCTCCGTAAAACTGGGCATGTAATGTTTGTCCCCCGTGTTTGAAGTGGAAACAACTAAAATATCGGTGCAGGTACGTCCACTTCTCCGTCTCAGTCAGCCATTGTGGGCGCAACTTGGCTTGTTGTTGTGTTCTGATCAACCAATCAGAGAAAGAAAAAGTGCTTAAGTCACCTGACCTATAGCCCCATTGCTAAAAGTGCGTTTATGACGAGGGCCAGCATTCCTGATTCTGAAGTCCTGGTCAGTTGACATTAGCATGACACCACATAGAAGCTGAAATGTGATTGGACAACAAATATCAAATATGCAAATACACTAGCGCAAGCAGCGCGGCCAAGAAACACACTACTTAATAAAAAAATGGGACCATTAAAATACACAAGTACCAGAGGTGTCTGATATTGGCTTTTTTCCCGATACCGTTAACCTCGCAATTTCCGATTCAACCGTATCAGCCGATACCGGTATGTGGTTTTTTCTCCCTTTTATTCATAATGAGTGCTGTTGGCCAGGGGTGCCAACATTTAGCTGTATCGATATAAAAAAAACGATACCGATATTGGCCGATATTACATTTTTTGCCAATATCGGGCCGATACCACCACTAAAGAACACAATTTAATGAACGGAATACTAGAATGGAAGTTGTAAATGCAGGTTGGTGCTTCTGATGGTGTTTAGGCCAGCAGAGAAGGCCTTGCTGGCCATGACTGCACACCCCTGATTCAGCCGTTGTGATTTGCTTTATTAAAAATGATATCCCAAACGATATATTGTGGTTTATATCGATATTGCAAGAGGCTGCAAAACATATTGCAAAATGGATTTGAACTGATATCTCATCATCTTGTGTTCGAAGGGTGGAAATACTTTTGCAGTTTTTCTGCCTTCCTCTCTATACCGTGCACTTTGCATTTCGCACACGTTAATATACATCATACTTATCGGAAGTGAAAAAATATAACACACACATATAATATATACATAGAATAAAGGTCCTACGCAGTACACAGCGAATTCATACTCGAGTAGCCGAATGAAGAGATGGAAATGAGTGTATATTTTGTGTGACACCTTCCAGTGTGTTTACCAGCCCTCATGGGCACACGGTTGGCTCCGGGCCAAGTTTCCATGCGCTGAGGTGATGTGAACATCCATCTGCACACAAACAGGCAGCACATACTGCACTGGCACGGTCATCTATCTGCACATAAACATGAGCACACACGGCCAGGAACAGCCACACACCAACACGCTCGCCGTCGGAGTGGAAGGAAAGAGCGAGTGTCTTTGATGCCGGACTAGAAAACACCAACAGAAAATTGACAATATGGCATAATTGCCGTAAAAATGTCATTTTTCCAGCTCTAGAGTGTCACGTGCATGACACAGAAGTCCTGCAGGGAAGGTCAGGGGTTAAACGCCATCCATTGTTACAGGACGGCGGTCAGCCAACGTCCTCATAGGACATCATGGAAACCATACCAATCATTTCCAATATCAAGCCATAGCCGCCATTGAGCCTTTCTTTACGGTAGCGGCGTTGTTGCCATTGCAGTGGAAACATTAGTTATGTGGAAACACTGAAGCGGTTTAAACGAAAGAAAAATCTCCGTTGGGCGTCTCTGTGCGGGGTTTGCATGTTCTCCCCGTGCGCGCCTGGGTTTTCTCCGGGTACTCCTCTTTCCTCCCACATTCCAAAATCATGCATGTCAGCTTCATTGGCCGCTCTAAATTGTCCGTTAGAGTGTGAATGTTTGTCTATATGTGCCCTGCGATTGACTGGCAACCAGTCCAGGGTGTACCCCGCCTCCCGCCCAAAGTCTGCTGGGATAGGCTTCCAGGCTCCCATTAGGGTCGCTGGGGTAGGCATGAATGAATGAATGATATTGTGTTGAGATAACACTGACAGTAAGTGGCACTGACAGCTGCAAAATGAAAGAGCAGTTATTTAGCCCTGGTAATGAGCCCTATACTATTATTCCAAGATTCCTAGATTAGATCTAGTCAAAAGTATGGATCGACCCACTGAAACTGATAGAACTGCAAGATAGGCTAGAAAGATAAGTGACGGCAAGTCAGGTTCTGCTAAGAATTCGTGTCTGACACCCCAACCAGCTGAAAACAACAGCTTTTTATTTCAGGTTTGAATAACAGGCACTTCACCCCCTAATAACAATTCTTAATAAAAATCCAGGCAACATGGCTTACCTTATCTTATATAATACAAGTAATATATTACAATATATAATATATAGTGTAAAGTTGACTTTAGGGGTGTTACATCACATGTAAAGGGCTCTAATAATGTTAAAAATTGTATTTAGAAAGTTATAAACAGGATATCTATCCGCTAATTACGAAAAACATGTACAGCTTTAGTGTTCTACTGGTAAAAAGCCCACAATTTGTACATGTTTATGTCTTTATGCTTTGGCAAGGGTCGAATTTCACATGTTCGGAGGCCCTTGAACACACCATCGCCGTGTGCTATGACCGGCCACGCTGTGACTACGATTCCATCTGCTTGTTGGTCATCATACAGGAATGTTCAAAATAATAGCAGTCCAATGTGACTAACCAGACAAAGTACTGTTATTAGTATATTTTTATTAGTATATTTGTATTACTGCATGGCAAACAAGTTACCAGTAGCTGCAGTAGATTCTCAGAAAACAAAGAAGACCCAGCATTCATGATATGCACGCTCTTAAGGCTGTGCAATTGGCCAATTAGTTGAAAGGGGCGTGTTCAAAAAAGAGCAGTGTGGCATCCAATCAGGGATCAGTGAAAAAACAGGTGTGGGTCAGGTGGGCCCCTTTTAAGGATTAAAGCGGCGCTCGTGGAACATCATTTGTCTTGGAAAGCCTGAGGAAAATGGGTCGTTCAAGACTTTGTTCAGAAGAACGGCGTACATTGATTAAAAAGTTGATTGGAGAGGGGAAAACTTATGAAGAGGTGCAAAAAAAACCTACTCTAATCTCCAGTGCCTTAAAATGGAGAGACGTGGCAGACAACGCAAAAAGAAAACGGCCAACTATCAAAATGAATAGAAGAACAACCAGAATGACAAAGGCTCATCAAATGATCAGCTCCAAGATGTTCGAAGACAGTTTCGAGTTACCTGTAAGTGCTGTGACAGTGAGACGTCTGCGTGAAGCTAATTCAAAACAGAGTTTACTTTAATAAAACAGGATTGCCGAATCCTAGAAACAAAAAAAGTTTGTACAAAATAGTTTTGAGTTTGTAAAGTCAACGGCAGACACTGCTATTTTTTGAACACGCCCCTTTCAACCAATTGCACAGCCTTAAGAGCGTGCATCTCATGAATGCTGGGTCTTGTTTGTTTTCCGAGAATCTACCGCATCCACTGGTAACTTGTAAAAATATACCAATAACAGTACTTCATCAGGTCATTCACATTGGACTGCTATTATTTAGAACACTGCTGTACATTATCATTCATTAGCGGCGAGTATGTACACCTTTTACACACACAATGTTCAGTAATGGTGTGTATTATTCCGGCCTTAAACCTGGATTGTGTCGGTAATCGAAGAGAGATGGGGAGGGTTCTGGAGATGATTTTCCAGAACCTGACTATTCCAACCGTCACTTTTAATGCAAATGTTGATCCAACAAGGGTGGGGAACATGAACATTCATTTTTCTGGGTGTATCAATTAATCATGGTTTTGCCCCACATTCAGGGTACGTCTGTGCTAAGATCCTGAGCTAAAAACGCTTTTTACTCAGCCCTCCCACGAAAAGGACAACAAATTACACAAATATATTCTACTTCTAAGCCCAAAATGTCTCTGCACATGAAGGTAAAAACCCCATGATTTGTGTTTTCAGCATGCAGACATGGGGAGCGCATGGGCTGAATGATGGGGCAGAATATTGAAATTGAATTAGACCATCATTCAGGGGTGTGGGTGGCAGCGCTGCGGGCACAGAAAGAGGGAATGTTGAAACACTCCTTCAGATGAATAATGCAATTCCGCGCTTTGTGGGAGGGAGAAAGGAGAATCATTTATTGCGCACACAGTATATCCAGGAGTCAGGAAAGTTGCAAAGGAGTTTTCAATATTTCAAATGAAAGTTCCCATGCTCACACCACGCAAGGCATCTGCCTGAGCTTATGACAGCCTGAAATCATTTGCCATCTACACAGAGCAAATATGCTTCCTCATTCAATCTGAACAAGGTGAAAGAAAATCGAGGCTCACAGTTTGACACTGCGGGCTGCTCGTCTTAGAGTGCCAGTGTTTGGACGAGCGCGTGTGCCAGGAAAAACACCAGCATCCACCTTGTACCTGGTGATGCCAGCACACAAAAGTCAGCTTTCATATACGGGCATCTGGGCCAGCTATGAGCTGCCGACCTACTTCTACCTGTTTTCAACAACACTTTACATGTTTTTGTAAACACGAGGGATGCCACAGGTCTAGGAACACATTCTTAGGCTCCATTCACTTGCCAGGGAAACACAGGCTCATGGGCAAAGCGCTTCATTGCGACTTTCCAGCATGTAAACGACAAAGTGCATGCAGCTTTTCTACTGGTCTGCACAATACTTTTTAAAAAACTAGAAATAATACAACCCTCGTGCAATCGATGCCAGTCCATTTGCCGTTGAGAGATCGGCTAATCTCATAATTCTCCGATACGCAACACGACTGAAATATGCAAGCCTTCAGTGGGTCTTTTGCTCCAAAGTTTGACCGATTTTCCATAAACAAACCAAAAGACTGGACTTTTCTTAACTCGCCAGCTGCCATTGCAATACTTGTAGGGTAGGACTAATCATTTGAAATGGTTATACATCCATTTGTGTTGTCTTTTGGAATATATGATTTATTTTGACAAACTCTCTTCAACGCAATAGTTATTTATTGACGGTCCCTAGGAACAACCACTTCCGTGCCAGCTCCCAGCACCATGACAGAGCAGTCCGGGCACAGTGAGGGGAATCTACCGCTGTAACTACAAAGCCGAATATCCAGCGTCCAACGCCAAACTAACTTCACCACGCTACACCGCGGGCATGTCTGCATGGGGTTTGTTCCATCATCATCCCTCACGTGTAGCTTAACATTCCTGTAGTTCACATTAATGATTATTTTAGGTGGTGGTGTCCGAACTTTAATGAGGATAAGCGACATAGAAAATGAATGAATGAATGGTGTCCGAACTTTTTCCTTAGAGGGCCGCTTAAAAAAAAAAGACAAATACGGGGGCAACTCTAAAGATACTAAAACCAATACATGCTAGCACCTCATCTAATAATATATTTCATATTATATCTCATTAGGAATGCATTCAGGCCACACGGTGGATGAGTGGGTAGCATGTTGGCCTCACAGTCAGGAGGTTCAAGGTTCGAATCTCTGTTGGGCATCTTTGTGTGGAGTTTGCATGTTCTCCCCGTGCGTGCGTGGGTTTTCTCCGGGTACTCCCACATTCCAAAAGCATGCATGTTAGCTTCATTGGCCGCTCTAAATTGTCCATCAGAGTGTGAGTGTTTGTTTGTCTGTATGTGCCCTGTGATTGGCTGGCGACCAGTCCAGGGTGTACCCCGCCTCCCGCCCGAAGTCAGCTGGGATAGGCTCCAGCATCCCCGCGACCCTAATGAGGATAAGCGGCATAGAAAATAGAGGGATGGAAGAATGCATTCATTTCATTTTTGCATTATCTCAAAGGCCAAAAATGCCCCCCCCCCCACCTAAGACTTTTTGCACAGTACTTTATGTGTTGTATTGTAATAATTCACTAACACTGCCAGAGAGTCTTGCAGGGTGTAAATGTGCTGTTAGAGAATGTGTCTGTCTGCAGGGAGGGCTGGGATGCACAGACACAAACAATCATTAGGGGATCAAAAACAAAGAAGAATCTGAACAATTTGGGGTACCACAAGGAGCGAGCCAAGACCTCAGCTAGACCTCTGAGTGATCCTTTATCTTGGACTGGGATTTTTTTATTTTTTTTTATACAGTAATCCCTGGTTTAGGGCGGCTAATTGGTCACAGACCCGGCCGTCGGAGTAGGAATCCTTGATAAATCACATTTTTTCGTAGCTGGAACATAGAAAATATGTTTATGACATTGCAGTTATGTTTTTTATTAAACATTATTATTGCCTTCTGACATGAAATAACACCGCATAGTTACCTTTGCGAGTGTATTACCCGATATAGTAGCGATCATAAGCGAAAATCAGCCATATACGCCATAATATACTGTATATTCCACCTTTGCATTGGTAGAGTTTCTTACTGTTCCTTTTTTGCTTCCCGTGGTGGCGCTTGTCTTATCGCTGTGACATTACTGACACCGAGAGACAACGTAGAATTTAACATCTTCTGGATGCCTTATATTTGCATTGAACTTCATTTGGCCCTTTTCATGTTTGCTTCAATTAGGTACAAATACGGCGGCATACTGTCTGACTAATAATAGGCCAAAATAGCAATGATTTATTCACATTTATATATTTTTGAAAAACCCTGAGAGAGCGAAGCGGCAAAATAAAAGAATGTGTCAGCTTCGGTGTTGCGGCCAGTTTGTTTGGCGGTCCTTGAACCGATGTGTACGACTTTACCGACGCTGCACAAACAGACCTTTACTTTATGTTCTTCCTTGTTCTCCAATGTTCATGCTGTGAATGCACAGAGGTGAGTTTTCCTAAAGTTCAGCCTTGTATGGAATTCATTTCCTTATTGATTTCTGTACGTTACGTGCTTTTGCATAATTATTATGTTTACGTGTAACATTAGTTGCATTGTACTGATTATTAAGTGGTTGCAGACCAAAGCACAGCAAAAGCGAGCGCTGTGGCGAGACACCAGGGGGCAAGTCTCTCACCCGGTCGGCAGTCAAGCTGGGGGTGTGTTTGTATCCCCGGTTTGGGAGCGCAAATGTGGGCGCTATAAAGGAGATCTTCCTTCTTTTTTCGCCCCAACTCCCTGCTCCATTTCTTGCTGCCGCTGCAAAACTCCCAGAGGTCTGGCATAGCGACCCGGCTTCGTGATTCCAGCACATCGAGGCGCAGTTCCAATTGAGGGGTATCACGACGGGCGACTCTAAGTACTACCTGGTCATTGCTGCTCTCGACCAGATGACTACTTGCTATGTCATGCAGCTGTTGCCTGCACCTCCACGTAAGGGAAAATTTGATGCGCTCAAGCAGTTTCTGCCCGGGAGGTTTAGTCAGCCGCCCGCAGTGAGACTCTTTTCCCCGTCAGGCTTGGGCGACGGCATGGCCGTGGATTTGACGGACATTTGACGCTGTCACTGTTGGACTCGGATTATTGCCGATTACAGCCAGCGATAATCGGGGGCCGGCTGAAGAGGCCGATTGGGTTCTCCTTGCAACGAGGTGGTGCACGGTGTGGCGGCAGAACCCCAGCAGACTGCGGAGCCGATGGTGGTGGCTGGTGTGGTGACTCTGACGCGGTGCTGGAAAGACCTGTGCTTCTTTCACTGGTCACTTAAGGCAGCTCTCAGACGGCAACTGGGTTGACCGTTTGCCTTGGGTCATGCTAGGGTCGGCTTCTAAGGAGGACCTTGTTTTGCAGCCACACCCTTTTGTGATGATGGGCCTCAGTTTGATTCACGAATGTTTTCCACTGTCATCTGTGCCTTTGGAACTTAAGTCAGCTCGTTTTGTTTTTTACGCCATGTCGCCCAGCGTTCTCCCCTCCAACTTCCCTACGACGAGCCCTTTCGGGTGCTCGAGTGCAGCCCTAAGGTCTTCGTTCCTGGTTTCAGCGCGAGTAGGGGGCTAGTTACGTTGGAAAGGTTTACGCTGGCACATATGGTAACGGGGGAGGTGTCGTTGCTGGCCCAGGTCCCTCGCTGTGGTTGGCCCCCACGTTCTCCAGCTGACCCAAAGCGGGGTGGGGTTGAATGTCTTTCTTCCCCTTCAGAGGTTTTGACCTCTCCTCTGGCAGATGGTCAGCGCAACCGGCATGGGCGGCTGGTGAGGCCCCCTATTAGGTTTTCACCTTCTCCCTAGGATTTGGAGATGTTCCATCTCTTGTGTGGTTGTTGTGAGCAGTGAGCAACACCACTTAAATACACATACAAATGTCCATAAACCCCCAAAAACCCTGCGTGTTTTAAATTAGTAGCCTATGTGTGCAGGCCAAAAATAAGAGACATGATTTTTGTAAATCAATACATTGGATAATTTATCAAAGATGCTTCATTGTGTGGTTTTTGTGTTTTGAGTGTGCAGGAGAGGCGGGTGTCTGATTCCAGTTAGATGTCTGAAGGAGTACGTGACTGTGAGAGGTTTGGGACCACTCGCTGCTTTACATGTTTTGCGAAGGTGAAGACCAATTGTGACCTTGGAGCAGAGACGGCCATAAAAGCAAAGATCCTCTAAGCAGAGACAAGAGGACTTCCTGTCCTTGAGAAAGCGCTGCAGCCGCCTCGGCCAGGTCCCACGGTTTTTCCAATGGTTTTTCTTTGTAACGTTTATGTGGCCGTAAGTTGCCATGCGGGTGTTTGTAGTGTTTGTCCGCGGCGCCGACACGTTGGAGTGGAAGAAAGAAGGAAGCCAGCCATTCAGCGAGTGGGGCGGCCACATGGAGGCCTCTGTGCACAAACGCTCGTTCTCGGAGGCTTTTGTTCCGGCAAACACCTGGCGGCACTGTACCCCAAACAGAGACTTTCCAAGGCAAAGGCTTAAGCTCTTAAATGGAATATATATAAGTGGGGCGGGCTGTGGGCTTTGAAAGCCCTGTTTAGTCTTTGGCAGGGGCTCTTTGACGTCATTGAATGGTGGAAAGGCCGTCTTAAGTAAACAGACAAAAATGAGAAACCTCTCAAACAGCTTACACTTGTCATTCGGTTAAGCTGGGTCACGGTAAACAGTGCAGGCTCCCTGCTGTTTAGGAGGTACCGCGCAACGCAATCAGTGCTTCAGCTCAAGCCCCGAACAGGAAACACTCTCGCAATACAGAATTATGTCTTTGACATCAAAGGAATGGGTATTTACAACAACTATAATCCCTGCATGCTCGCAATTCCGAAAATGGTCTTGTTTTTTTTTTTTTCTTAGAAAACAGGTTTCATTCCCCCGTAGTCGGCAATAAGTTAGAAATAACCACCTTGTGGTTCAGCTTTTCAAAATAACGTCACAAACTGTCACTGTTTGGTGGTTGAATATGACCTGATAATGAACAGAAACACAAATACAAGGCATTCAAACGACGCATTTAAAGACGTTATACGTAGTATTGCACACTGGTCACTAGAGGTCAGTAATGCTACTGTAGCGACAGGCGTGGCAGTGAACTGCTGTTTCGAGTATGGCCTATAGAGGGCAGTGATGTTCTGCATGCTGGGTGGAGCCACGTCTGCCACGTCTCTCTTGGTTTAAGGAAGCAACCACCAGGACGTGTTCAACTGTTTATGTTGTGTTCTGAGCCTCTGCCTGCAAGACGCAGTGTCCTCGCTGCCGTGTGTGCATTTCAAGTTAAAAGGCTGACTAACTCTCAGCCATCCCGACTTTACATTACATTGATGTACGCTGTCCAGGAAACAAAATACCGAAAGAACTGTCCCAATGTTAAGGTGTGATTCTGTTATGTTTTGTTTTTGTATAATAAAATCATTTTTTGTACAGTAAAATCATTTTTGCATAATCATTTTTGTACAATATGTCTTATTTTTTGTTATCGTGTCTACTATATTGGTTAATACGAGTGGAAAGTGACCATAGGGGTGTTATTTCATGTCTAGAGGGCTCTAATACCGGTAAAACTATTTCAAAAGGTCATAAACACGTTTTTTCTATGCTCAAATTGCGGAACTATTCTATTTATAAATTCATGATAATACAGATAAAACGTGCAGCATTCATGCACCTTTGTTTAAAAAAAGCCCACAGTTTTTACACGTTTGTTATGCCTTTACTGATAGTGTTTTTTCGTCAAACGTTTTCACAGTTTCACAATTTGTGCAGTGGTCTTTGAACGCACCATAGTTGTGTGCAGCGTCGGACTACCGCGTCACTCTGATTCCATCTGTTTATGGATCATCTTACATGATCTTTTATTAGTGCTGAGCACCTTTGCATGTTATTTAAATGTGTTGAACTATTTAATAATGCCAATGCTGCCTTGGCGATGGGCAATGCTGTCCGTTTTATTCCTTAGCTTGCCGTGGACCCCGACAAAAACATCAATAAATATCGATAACAGAATGCAGGGACCCGGTTATGCGGGGTTTGCCTGTTAATGCGGCGCGTTCACGGCAGGAACCATTCGTCCGTGCGGCTTTTGTTAGGAACAAGCATCCCATTCATTGCCGCATCGTGCAAAAGACCATTTCAAACGTCCGCGAAGCCAACAGTAATGTTTTTCTTCAAAGACCATTTGCTTCAGTTTCAGGCAGCGGAAGCCCGGGTTACAGAGAGCATTGGCAGCCGTGTCAGTGGTGTTTACAAAAGCCTGGCACACACACACACACACACACACACACCCCAGTTAGCCTTTAAAGGCAACGCAAACTGCCGTACATGTTCTTGCGGAAATGATGTTTTGAGACAGTAATAACACCAGCGTTACCAAACGTGTACTATTTGCTTGACATCCCATCCACTAAGTCTTTTTGCAAGAATAAGAGGATCTGAGGTGAAGAGAAGGACATCGGTGGCACCTGGACTCTGCTCTCTAATCTGCTCTGACATGCTCTCGTATCGGCGGGACTCACTCATCTCTTTGCCGTGTTTCATAAACCACTAAGCTTCGAGTGGAGCTCATCTTCTGGATGGATTTGCTCTTGCTCTGCCAGGCGGCCGAACACTCACCGGCGTTTGCTTTTGGTAACCTTTGCAAGAAGATGTCCGAACCTGCGGGATGTACGTTACCACGCTAACCTTTCTCCGGGGCTGCGTTACGCCCGAGTTATTCACGCCTCACTGGGAGCGTTCAATAATCAAAGTGCTAAAATGGCGTATGTTTAAAAATGTAGATATTACTGCCGGACTGGTGGTGGGCGCCTCTCGCTACAATGATGGTGCGTCAAGAAGTTTTGAGTTTGGTCTGGTTTATTTATCACACCTTCACAGTTGAACAGTCATTCGAGACCTACCCCCTTGGCGTAACGCATCCGTAGAGTTGGTCACCCTGGACTATGGGGAGACCCCGGGACAAAGCCAGACCACACCAGCACCTCGCTACCCACACTCCCGAATGCACTCGTCCAACAACGAGCCATAACCCACAAGGGTGTACGGGTCACAGTTGTGATGGTTCTTTTTGATCGGTCCACTTCATCACGTGTCCGTGGCGTCTTTAAGAGGGTGCGTTGCCGCCGCAGCGGAAGAAACAAACAGCGACAGAAGTATTAGACAACACCAGATTTGCATCAAGTACCCCTCGGACCTCCGCCAAGGTCCGCTAGATCCTTACTCGGATCAGCACCCAACCGTGCACCTACAGCCCATAAAGAACTAATATCTGAACCACAGCTCAGGTTAGTCGGCATCCGTTTTGTTTTGCTTGTTTTTCGGGTCGTTGTGCCTTTTATTTCAAAAGTAGAGACAGGCCGAAGAAAGGCAGTTAATAGAAGCGCCTTTCCATTTAATCAATACTCCAGCCTCACCTTAGGACCCCTAGTCCAGTCATTCCCAACCCGGCGTAATCCTAACATTCTACTTTTGGAGAATTACCACCACATGAGTGAGTGGGTACTCATGGTATGACGAAGAGGCTCTGCGGGTAGAAAAGAGAAAATAGTTTGGGAAACGCTACCCTAGTCCGTTGTTATCCAAGTCAAGGCTTGACAGCAACATTTGTGTGAAGTAAGAAGGTTAGAAAATGGGATGCATGTGCCGTGTCTCCGAGTTGTATTCATCCGTCCATTTTCTATACCGCTTATCCTCATTAGGGTCACGGGGATGCTGGAGCCTATCCCAGCTGGCTTTGGGCGAGAGGCGGGGTACACCCTGGACTGGTCTCCAGCCAATCGCAGGGCACATATAGACAAACAAACATTCACACTCTAATGGACAATTTAGAGCGGCCAATGAAGCTAACATGCATGTTTTTGGAATGTGGGAGGAAAGCGGAGTACCCGGAGAAAACCCACACACGCACGGGGAGAACATGCAAACTCCACACAGAGATGCCCAACGGAGATTCCAACCCAGAACCTCCTGACTGTGAGGCCAACATGCTACCCTCTCAGCCACCGTGCGGCCCGAGTTGTATTCTTTGTATTTAACTTATTTCTACACCTGAACCGCAGTTTACAACGTTGACATGGTTCAGCACACACGTCCTACTGTTGGAAAGCCTACACCGTGACACCAGTTCCGTGTTTTCATCAATCGCCGTACACGACCGTTCATCAGCGGTGACTGCCTGCACATGTTATATTTACAACGTGTTTAGTAAGTGCAGTGGTGTGAAAAAGTGTTCTTTTTTGGCGTACTTGTCACACTTCAATGTTTCAGGTCATCAAACAAATGTAAATATTAGTCAATGACAACAAAGCTGCACACAAAATGCAGTTTTTCAATGAAACATTTTATTGTCACGGGAGAAAACAAATCCATGCCTACATGGCCCTGTGTAAAAAAGTGATTGCCCCCTCCCCCCTGTAAAAAACAAAACATAACTGAGATTAACTGACAACTATCAGTGTGGAAAAGGTTTTAAAGCAATTTCTAAAGCTTTGGGACTCCAGTGAACCACAGTGAGAGCCATTATCCACAAATGGCAAAAGCAGTGGTGAACCTTCCCATCAAAACTACCCCAAGAGGTCACAAAATACCCCACAACATCCAAAGAATTGCAAGCCTCACTTGCCTCAGTTAAGGTCAGTGTTCATGACTCCACCAAAGATACTGGGACCACACGACAGAGTCAGCCAATTATCAAAAGTCCAAATTTTTACAATTATATCAATTACTTGTGTTTTTTTGTTTTTTTTTTGCCATTGGGAACGTAATCGGGACTTAACCACCGTGTGAAAGTGGGAATCTACACTTCCTATGAGAAAAACTGTCCGAAAATCTGAGCAAACTGGATTGTTTTCCTTAGATACCTGTCACGACCCTAAATTAGCTGTAAGACTTGTGAGTTGCTCATTGACAAATTAGAGTGCAAAAAAAGTGCTATCATGGGGAAACAATATCCATTTTTCTGCCAAAATATGAGATCATTTGCAAAAACCTTGTTGTGTCCAGCCTGGTACACAAGTAGTGTTTGTGTTGCCATCTTAACCAAAAATGGTGATGAAAAGATAACCTCCATGGAAGAAGTAACAAAGTCTTGACATTTTGTTTTTTTCTAAGGAAACCATAACTGTGGTTGACAGATCCAGAGTGTCCATGATGGTGATGGGAGCTGTTGAAGATCAGATCTAGGGTCTAATGACTTCCAAAGGTCTAGGTCATTTCCTGTCAGCACATCCTGGCGTTTCAGTCCAGTGTGTGTTGGAGTTGGACTTTCCCTGCAGCTCAACTGTGCATTCCCAAAGGAAAGAGGGCCTCAGTGCGGCAATCTAAGGGGCAAAAGCCACAGTTTTTCAATGCTAAAACACAGGCCCAAATATCAGACTCAAGCCCTGATCTAATCTGCGCCGGCCGGCCAACAAAGTGTCCAACAGGGATTGTTATTACTAGGGTGTGCAAGGAAAGAGACCTTTCCTCCACACATGCACTCTAATTTTGTCCTCATCAGCCAGATAAGCCTGCAGACTGACTGACCGCTCAGGAATCCTGAGATAAAGCGTGTATATAACCACGGCACGCCGAAGCCACAGCTACACGGGCTACGTGGGCTACGTGGGCATGGTCAGGAAAGGCAATGGTGACATGAAGGGAAAAACACGACTTTCTACAGCTTGCGTAATGTCTTTCATGTAAGTGTGACATCATTAATCGTACCCATCTGATAAATAATAAAACACACAGAAATGTCCTACACGGGGCAACTGCAATACCGCTGCATCCTGAAGGGGTCGGGTGTGCTCGAGCTGGAAGGTGTTTTGTCACCGCCATCCTTCCGATGAGGAAAAGACATTTATTTTATTGAAATAAGCAATCAGCAGTACCGGCTAGAGCTCGATTTACGGACAAGCCAAATGCCAGATATTTGCATGCTCCGCTGAAGAATTCAATCATACGACAGATAATAGATATCAGGGCTATTCAAGTAAATGGCTCTGGAGGCTGCATCTTCGGAAGTCTAGACACCAGAGGGGGGCCAGACTACAGTGGATCGATTCAGCATTCATAACCTGCAAGTTTGCGGATTTTTTGGGGAGTAAAATCATTATATTTTCTCCTTATATCTCATTTGCCTTGCGTTGGTCAGGCTGGAGTTGCACAAAAAGCCTTCAGAGTTCAACTTCCACTGGCTTGAGGTAGCAGTCAGTCAGCTTGCAAGTTACACCCTTGGTCGACTCACGCATCGCAAACCAACAGGAGCTTATCCAAGCAAACGCCTACCTCACTCTCGGTGCAAACAAAAACCACACCAGGGTGATTCAAGGCGGGGAAACTTATCGTTCATTTATATGTCATTTCTACTCCCAGTTCCTAGTGGTTTTTAACAAAGACAAAGTCGCTGGGGATCAGTAAAGTCTCCGGATCAGTTCAGAACAACGGAATGAAAAACCTGGAAAATGCCGCGGGTGGAGGTTTATACTTCAAGATTGCTGATTTGCTCATTTCACTGTCAATCAAACCGGCATTTCTCCTCAAACAGATCATCTAGTCATCATACAGAAGCTGTGCGTCTCACAGCACGCTTCCCCAAAGACCCCTCAAAGACGATGAGAGTCCAGTGGGCGGGACAAACCCCAGCATTTATCCAATGACCGTCTAGTTTCGTGCAGTGGAGCAACCCACTCGACCCTTCTAGACGTTTTCCGTCAATTTTTTTCCCGTTTCTAGTCATTTTTAACAAAGACAAAGTCTCCGGATCAGTTCAGAACAACGGAATGAAAAACTTGGAAAATGCGCAGGTGGAGGTTTCTACTTCAAGATCGCTGATTCGCTCTTTTTACTGTCATTCAAAAGGGGATCCTGCCTCAGGAAGATCACCCAATCATCATGCAGAAGCCGAGCGTACGGGCCAGTCCACCGCCACAGAGACGCCCGATGGGCGGGACAAAACCTAGCATTTGTCCAATGACCGTCCAATTTCGCGCAGTGGAACAACCCACTCTACGCTTCCCCATCCAAGTCAGTAGAAGCTCAGAGTCCGATTGTGCTCAGCTGTGGCGCTGTGGGGACAAGTGGTAAGGAAGTGGTGCCAGTTACCTGCGACAAGTAGCTGATTCTGAACAAAAGACGAAGGAATTGTAGCAATGAAGTGTACACACGGCAGTACATATTTTACCACTTTTTTTTTTGACATTTTAGGGGAAGCTGAACTTCCCTCGCAGTCTTAGAGCAACCGCCACTACCTGGACCAGACACTAATATACATGCAAAACAATATTCCAGTCCATTCCATTTTCTTCCGCTTATCCGGGTCCGGGTCGCGGGGGCAGCAGTCTCAGTAGGGAAGTCCAGACTTCCCGGTCCCCGGCGACCTCTTCCGGCTCCACCGGGAGGACACCAAGGCGTTCCCAGGCCAGCTGTGAGAAATAGTCCCTCCAGCGTGTCCTAGGTCTTCCCCGGGGCCTTCTCCTGGCCGGGCATGCCCAAAACACCTCACCAGGGAGGCGCCCGGGAGGCATTTGGACTAGATGCCCGAGCCACCTCAACTGGCTTCTTTCGATGTGAAGAAAACAATATTATTTGACACAATTTTGTAACCCACAAAGCATGCTGGGAAGCCCTAATGCCCTCATCCATGGCAAGGAGCTACCCTGCAAATCATTGCTAACTAGTGGCGTCCGTGCGAGCCAAGATTTCAAAATTGTCTGGTTGTCATAACCTCCGTTTCCCTCCCTTAATTTCTGTTGGAATCCTGCATTTCTGCCTGTACCGCCATTGGCTGACTTTTTAACCATTGGGTGCCCTACATGTCAATCATTATGGCAACATCACAGCTTGGTCGTCATGTGTGCAGAGATGCTATCACACTGTATGGATGACCATTCGGTATGTTTACGGTGGCGCTTAGCCCCATTTGGGTCAAACACCATTTTTGTTTCAAGGAGACCGCTGGATGGAAACGAGCGCTCGTTCCTTTCAGGTTACAATAAAGAAATAACCGCGGTTAGTAGTCGAAGATGTGCAGCTTCAAAAAACACTACGTTCTTCCCCGTTTTCCATCCCACATTTAGGAAATGGGATTGATTTAGCAATCGACTCTGAGCCTTGTTAATGGAAATAATTACAAGACTCACCGCTGCAGTGGAATGATGAGGTTGCTTGGAGTTTCCTGATGGGGGATATGTCATAACCACAGTGTTTATATGCAAAGCCCCTGTAGAAAATAACCATCTTATATGACGCTTTTGGACAACTGGTCCATACTTAACTGGTTCCAGCAGACAGGAGCCATTTTGGTGATCTCAGTGAGGATGCTGGCAAAGTTCCCTCTAATTTTTTCAAGTGTCTGGGCATTCGCACAAACCTGAGCCTTCACTGGACCTCTGGGAGCGCCGACATACATGCAGACTTCGCACAAAACCTGAGAACTTGAGGTGGTCTAACTTCCATTCTGTGGTATTTTGTATATGAGTGGGTTCAAAAGGTCAGCAGTGTAGCTTTCTTTATGGTCCACCTCGAACGCAACACGCCGTGGACTCGCTCATCCAATTACCAAACATGACTTTCCAAAAAAAAGTTAAAGTTATAATGTTAAGGCAAAGGCAAAGCTCACAACCTACCAGTTGATCTACGTTCCTACCCTCACCTCTGAGCTTTGGGTTGTGAAAGGACCAGGTCGCGGGTACAAGGTGAGAAGCACCGTCATTCTTGAGAAACTCGAAGTAGAACCGCTGCTCCTCCGCATCGAGAGGACAAACGTGAGGAGCTTCCCGGACGGGCACGGCCGACCAATCGGACGCCTGTTGGAAAAGTCATTATTTGACAAAAGTTCCTCTATTCTTTATCTTGTTACCCTCCTAATTAGCAGGCTTTATTAATATTTAAAAATGAGGACTCACCAGCCATGAACCTCACAGCACGTCACCAGATGCTGGTGATTTCACAACCATGTCGGAGTTTGCGTTACACCCTTAAGTTGAATCTCCTGTCAGTCGGGCTGAAATTTGAACCCCTTCTTTCGGCTTGTATTTACCTTTCCTTTCACATGATGTCCCAATTTGTTTGGGGATGAAAGGTTGTCATTTCTAAGATGGTCCTTGGAAATTTGGAATCTGGTCCTTTTCATCGTTTGACTTCATCTTCTCCAATTACATTGGGCTCTTCTCCGGCAATAAACCCTGAGGTCCAAAACCATCTCGTTGTACGTTGCTAACCAAACAGATTCCTGTCTTGATTGCTGCAAGGACACACAAACCAGCTGGAAAGTTTTCCTTGTAGTTTTGGCCCAGACTGACAACTTGGTGGTGTGGTCTACCATCTTTTTCGCCTGTTTTGTTCCCTGACTCTTGGGAATGATCAAAACAACATGAGTGATGATACGTACTGCAGACAGATATTGCATTACAACCACTGATGCATTGTTTGTGCTCGCTGTGGAATACTTCTGCTGTGTTCACAAGACTACCTCCCGCATTCTTCCTTGTCACAGGACTATTGTCTGCTGAGATCTGGTGAGGTAAACAGAACCCGTGGGGGTCTGGTAGATCCAGTCTGTGTTCACTCCTCAGTGTCAGAGTCAGGTGTTGGCTAATGAAGACTGTCAAAGTCCCTGCAGCCTAAAACCACCTGCTTGCCGATGCCTTGTGTGTGGGTGTCAGCACAACAGTACTCACCCTGTGGTTCTACTCAATACTCCGCTGTTGCTGTGATTTATGCTCCGAGTACACAGGAATAAGCACTGCTATTATTCTTAATTAGACCCCACTAATCCCTAAAGAACTCCATTAGCTGTGACCTTCTGCACTCTCAATTGAAAAGGTATTTGCGTTTTATTGGCCAAACAGATTCCATGAAAAATGGGTCAGCTCTCGTTGACATGGTTTGTAGTACAGTAAAGGAGGAAACCGGAGTCCCCGTCAAAAACCCACGTGCAAGGTGGACATGCAAACTCCACAGATCTACTGAATGTGTGGCCAATGTGCTAACCACAATTTTGCAGCCGTGATGAGAACATTTTGTTGACCTTTGTCACCGATTATTTTCATAACCTTTATGGAAAGAATTTCTAGGTGGACCAATGGAATTGAGGGTTTTGATGATGTGGTCCTGGTGGCTTCATCGGGCTGTGACCTTCAGCTCATACTGAATCGGTTCGCAGCTGAGTATGAAATGGTTGGGATGAGAATCAGCACATTCGGTTCAGAGTCCTTGGTTATCACCCAGAACAGGGTGGAGTGCCATCTCCCGGACAAAGCGGAGGAGTTCAAGTACCTCAAGGTTTTGAAGGATGGAAGTTCGACAGGTGGATTAGTGCAACATCTGCAACAATGCAGACACTGTTGGGGTGAAGACGGCCGAAAGGAAAAGCTCACAGTTTAGTGGTTGGTCTACGTTCCTAGCCTCACCTATGGTCATGAGCTTTGGGTAGTGACCGAAAGCACAGTATTGGGGGTACAAGCCGCCAAAATTAGTTTCTTCTGTAGGGCGGCTGGGATCTCCCTTAGAGGTAGCATGAGAAGCACAGTCCGGGAGGAGCCAGATTAGGGGGCTTGGACATTTGGTTGGGATGCAAGGTGTTCAGGACATGCCCGACCGGTAGGAGGCCTAAAGGAAAACTAGGACACATTGGAGAGATTCCTCGAGTGGCTTGGGAACGCCTCCAAATCTACAAGGAGAAGCCTTGGCTTCTCATCCGAGGCGGTTGCCCCCACTACCCAACCTCAGACAAACGAAAGAGGATGGACGGAATAATTAATGGATGGATGGACGATCAAAGGAAAAGCAGTGATTTAGAGCCATAACTGTTGCGACGGAGTTGGGGGGCAAATATGTTTCAAGTGGTCACGTTACTGAAATAATTTGGTTTCTTCATTTTTCACACCTTGTCTCCACTGTGATTACTGGCCGTACAGCATGTGGCTCCCAAAATTCTAGATGGTTTATGCTCCTTCCAGTGCGGCTAAAGGTTCACCTTTTTAGGTTGACCTGTCAAGTCACTTATGAAGAAAGCATCTCGTCCAGGATTGCCTAATCCGCCTGTTATTGACGACTTTTGGCTTGTTCTTTTTTAAAGATGCTTGCAAATTCCCAAGTTCCCTGTTGTTCTTGGCTTGTTTTTAGAGGAGCAGTTGCATGTTTCTCTCGCAAGACCTGGCAACGATGTCTCCCTGTCTGCAAATACACATTTATAACATCCCAATGGTGCCCAAAGTGCTTCACAATGTGTAAAATCCCAGTCGGAATATATGGGTTTTCAAGTCAGATGATCACTGATAGCTCCGTGATAAACTGTTGTGCGGGTGGAAGGGAGTTCCAAAACTTTTTTTTGCATCTCATCCTTGGAACTTCTGATGTGTGCTGGGATGAGCAAGTGGTGACCGGCAGTTGAAAGTTCAGCCAAGTAAACGCAAATAGGGAGACTTTAAAATCCATTCTAGAACGTTCCGGGAGCCAATAGAGAAAAAAGTGAACCGGAGTGATCTGGGCAGGTTTTGGATCATTTGAGGAGGTTGCACCACCTGGAGCCTGTGGAGGAACTGTACTGGTTTACTCCAGTAACAATAATAAATGTGTAAATAATGAATTGGTCTAGATTTTCTAATAGGTGACAGTGTAAAATATAATATGGAAACTGGAATAAAGAAATGGGAAAATGGAAGAAAGCAAAGTTTTAAAAATCCTTACTATCGCCAATGCCTACTTTTGGTTTTGTTTTACTATTTTTGTTGGCATCAGTCAACCAATCTGAGGGGTGTCGGAAAAACCCTTCATTTAACTCTCTCTACAATACGACCACCACTTTACATTCTACTAGGACATATCTGTGGATTTAGACTGAACAAGACATTTCATTGTTACGGTGCTGAAGACTTATAATTGCTTATTGAACTCACTGGACTAAGGTCCAGTAAGCTGACAGATTCTGTCGGTCCCGTTTCGTTTCAGAGCGACCGTATTTGGCTATTCAGACCCCATCATTTATCACGGCTGTAATCTATATTTAACGCATGCAAGCCCCGGCATAACACGACTTCGTACAGGAAGCTGGCTTTGCAGGAAAGTCGTTCAACTTTCCTGCCTCAGACTGTGTTTGCAATCCGCCAGAATTGCGGCTCAGAGACCTCCAGTGCTTTCAAAGGCTGTACATCAAACAGGTGAAGACAATCAAATGTACGCATTTGATTAGAGCACCAACACCTTAACAACCGTCAACAGCAATTTGTTTGCCCATTAGATCCTAAATGTACATCTCTGCCTGGGATGACCTTCTTATCTACACAATTGGCTGTGGGGCTGTGGGGGGAGGTCTCTTTCCAAATTACATCAGAGCAACACCTCGTGTAGATGCACAATCCCCACAGCCCAATTAGGCGATCCGCTGGATCCCGTCAGCAGCACCGTTGTAGCCTTCAAAGCAGGGATTCCAGCTTGTGATGTGTGTAAATATTTCTTGCCTGAAGACTCCTCCCTTGGTGAGGCGACTTTCACAAAATGGGTCAGCGAGAAGGAGGATGGGATACTGGCTGTGGTCAGACGAGAAAAGCATTTTGAAGCTCTTGCGCGTGGCGTGTGTAGCGCCAAAGGGATTTCTGTGATGCATAAAAAATGTCCTTTCATCGCTTACACTCTGATGCCACACGACACCGCTTGAACAGGCCCAACTGGCGAGAGAGCTGCTGCCCCGGCATCGTTCTGAATCCTGTTAGTGGCAGGATTTTTCATTAAAGTAGGGACGCTCCAGTCAGGGTTTTATCCTGCCGATTCCGATCATCCCAGTGTGGAATTGGCCAATACCCAAACAGTGGTACCTTGACCTACGAGCGCATTAACTTATGAGTTTTCCGACGTACGAGCCGTTACGCAGGCATATTTTGCTTTGGTGTACGAGCTTTGATGTGACTTACGAGCATACAAACATCTTTTAAAGCCCCGTCCAGACGAAGATCTTCCGATGCCTAAACGCACAATTACTTTATCAATATCCATACGAATTCGGCGTTTGCAGGGTCTCTAAACGAACACTTTTGAAACCGGGTCCCAGGGAGGCTGAGGAGTGTGATCCCCTATAGTTGGTACACACCCTCCGGTCAACCTTTTTAAAAATGGGGACCACCACCCTGTTTTTCTTTTCTTTTGTTTTTTTTCCTTTTTTCTTTTTATTTTTTTTTTGTTTTTTTATCTATTTTTTTTTTTTTTTGGGTTTTGTTGTTTTTTTGTTTTGTCTTTTTTTTTTCCCCCCGGCTTGGTGCCTCAGTGCTGAAATCATCCCCAGTAACCGAGAAGGTTATTTCCCGACGCCTTAGGGCTGGGGGAAGGGTCGTGACTGTGGTTTGTGCTTATGCGCCGAACGGCAGTTCAGAGTACCCAGCTTTCTTGGAGTCTATCAGAGGGGTTCTGGAGAGCACCCCAGCTGGTGACTCCATAGTTCTACTGGGAGACTCCAATGCCCATGTGGGCAATGACAGTGTGACTTGGAGGGGCGTGATTGGGAGGAATGGCCTCCCTGACCTGAACTCGTGTGGTGTGTTGTTGCTGGACTTCGAATGACAGTTTGTCCATAACAAACACCATGTTCCAACATAAGGATGTCCATAAGTGCACTTGGCACCAGGACACCCTAGGTCGCAGGTTTATTATCGACTCTGTGGTCGTATCATCAGACCTGCGTCCGCATGTTCTGGGCAAGCGGGTGAAGCGAGGGGCTGAGCTGTCAACTGACCACCACCTGGTGATGAGTTGGATTAGATGGCATGGAAGGATGCCGGACAGACCTGGTAGACCCAAACATGTAGTGCGGGGAACGTCTGGCAGAGTCTCCCGTTCGTCGAATCTTCAACTCTCATCTCCGGCAGAGTTTCGCCTGCATCTCGACGGAGGACCGAGATATTGAGTCCGAATGGGCCGTATTCCGTGCCTCCGTTGCTGAGGCAGCCAGTCGTAGTTGCGGCCGCAAGGTGGTCGGGTGCCAGTCGTGGTGGCAAGCCCCGAACCCGATGGTGGACACCGGGGGTTAGGGCTGCTGTGAAGCTGAAGAAGGAGTCCTATCAAGCATGGGTGGCAAGTGGGACTCCCGAAGCAGCAGAGAGGTACCGGCAGGCCAAGCGGCCTGCGGCTTTGGCGGTGGTCGAGGAAAAAACTCAGGTGTAGGAGGAGTTTGGTGAGGCTATGGAGCACAACTTTCGGTTGGCCTCTAAGAGGTTCTGGCAAGCCGTCCGACACCTCAGAAAGGGGAAGCAGCCCCCAGTTCACACTGTTTACAGTGCGGACGGGGGTTTGCTGACCCCCGACTGAGGATATAGTTGGTCGGTGGAAGGAATACTTAGAGGCCCTTCTCAATCCCACTGACATGCCTTCCGTAAAGGAAGCAGAGTCTGAGGATACGTACGTGGACAGTTCTATCACCAAGGCTGAGGTAATTGGGGTAGTTATCACTCCCCAGTGGCAAGGCTCCGGGAGTAGACAAGTTCGGCCCGAAATTCCTCAGGGCTCTGGATGTTGGGAGACTGTGTTGGTTGACACGCCTCTACAACTTTGCATTGAAGCCGGGAACAGTACCTCTGGACTGGCAGACCGGGGTGGTGGTCCCCATTTTTAAAAAGGTTGACCGGAGGGTGTGTTCCAACTATAGGGGTATCACACTCCTCAGCCTCCCTGGGAAAGTCTACTCCAGGGTGCTGGAGAGAAGGATACGACCGTTAGTCGAACCCTGGTTACAGGAGCTGCTATGTGGTTTTTGTCCTGGTCGTGGATCACTGGACCAGCTTTACACCCTTGCAAGGGTACTGGAGGGTATTTGGGAGTTTGCCCAACCGGTCTATTTGTGCTTTGTAGACTTGGATTCCATGTCCCAAAAACCAGATTTGGTCGCCGAAGACCAGGTCGCTCGGACACCTGTCCTNCGGGAACAGTACCTCTGGACTGGCAGACCGGGGTGGTGGTCCCCATTTTTAAAAAGGTTGACCGGAGGGTGTGTTCCAACTATAGGGGGATCACACTCCTCAGCCTCCCTGGGAAAGTCTACTCCAGGGTGCTGGAAAGAAGGATACGACTGTTAGTCGAACCTTGGTTACAGGAGCTGCTATGTGGTTTTCGTCCTGGTCGCGGATCACTGGACCAGCTTTACACCCTTGCAAGGGTACTGGAGGGTATTTGGGAGTTTGCCCAACCGGTCTACATGTGCTTTGTAGACTTGGATTCCATGTCCCAAAAACCAGATTTGGTCGCCGAAGACCAGGTCGCTTGGACACCCGTCCTCGACCACTGCCCAAATTGCATTGCACCGGACCCTTATGCTTGCCCCTGCAGGTGGTGGGTCTGCGGGGGGGAGTTCTCGTTTGGCTTCTTCGGGCTAGGCCCGGCCAGGCCCCACGGGTGATAGCCTGGCCACCAGGCGCTCGCCTGCGAGCCCCTCCCCCAAGCCTGGCTCCAGGGTGAGGCCCCGGTATCCCACGTACGGGCGAGGTGCGGTCCGTCCTTTTATTGTTCTTCACTTCAGCCACCTGGGGTGGGACCAAAAACGAGTTCCAAACTACCTGCATTGCTTGTTTATTGTAAAATCAAAATGTCACTGTGGTCACTTTGGAGCCCGCCGGTTGGTTAGCTGCAGACAGCTAGGCAAAGCGTGCAAGGAAAGTCTGAACAATAACAGGTTTGACATGGGATTGAGGTTTTACAGACCAGTGCCGATTCTCCCGGCAAGACAGGACAGAGCGCGTTCCTCGTTGGCTCAACATTAAATAAATATGGTTTTTTATATAATACTCTATCATATCCGGACCCGTCCTGCCCTTTCAAAGAGGTAAATGACACAAAGCTGAGATCTAATGTATGTGTGTATGTGATTGGACAATCAATTACTCTTGTTATGCGCTTTATCGAAGGCTAAAACCGAATGGAGGCGAATGGATCTTCTTGCTTGTGGAAGACGTTTCACTTTTTGTTCAAAAGGCTTCTTCGGTGGAAAATGTTTCAAGGAAAACTGCACTTCTTTTCGGGGGAAATGTTGCCCATCATTCACGGTCCCTACGTGAAACATGAAGGCATATTTCTTTCCCCTTTCTGCGCGTTTTAAAGAGAGGAAACGAGTTAGCACGTGGGCGCTAACGCACGCCATGGGACTCCCTGATTTTGACGATAACGTCATCAGTGTTCCGTTTACATGACTGACCTCCATTTTGACCAAGCTGTGCAAAATTGTTATCGCAGCAGCTAACAAAAAAGTATATCTTTTGGCGTGGTAGCCGCCACGCCTCGCTAGCTAGCGTCAGCATGGCTAGGTATGCTACCTACCTACCTACCGCAGCGGTGTCTGACTTGTCAGTTTGGGAAAGTCAACACCGAGTCGCAAATCATGCCTTCGGTGTGTTTTGTAAAAGGTTGAGGCAATGAGCCGAGAAGATGGCCAACGTAGAGGTTCCCCGCACTGCCAGTCAAACAACGGGGCAGACCCAAGGGGTGGATACCGACTCTCAACTTATACGTGAGGACATGGCGTCAAAACCCAGCAAAATGCTTGTTTGCTCCTTTTTGTTTTTTTACCCGAGGACTGCGTTGAATTCTAGCAGCTCAACGGGGACAAGTCTTGTGCTGAAAGACACGTCGTAAGTGACTCTTTATATAATTATCCATGAAATATTTAGCACTAATGCTACATGCTAACACAGCGAGAATGCTAAGGGTTCCGCTGCATCCCGGATCTGCCAAGCAACGTTACTCTCCACCTGCGGTGTAGTCCGAGGGCGGAGGTCCGCAGCTCTCACGAGGTCTGCCATGACGAGCAAAAGCAAGCAAAACACTCCTTGTGTGCCGCTGTTTTTGACGGAAGTAGCGTTGGTTCCAGCCGGCTGCGTGAAATCAACGCGCCCGGGTAAGAAGTTCCGGTTTAAAATGTTTAAAATGAAGAAAATAGGGCCAAATACTCTACCCGGTAACGCTTGATCACAGCATGTGTAGGTTTTTTAAGGGGCTTTGTATGCATGCAATGGGTCCCATGACACGCATTGTTAGCTTCCTCATGCTAACTCGTTTCCCTCTGAAGAACGTACGGAAAAG
Source organism: Oostethus manadensis (assembly GCA_024372805.1). NCBI lineage: Eukaryota > Metazoa > Chordata > Actinopteri > Syngnathiformes > Syngnathidae > Oostethus > Oostethus manadensis. Next base: position 1,368,416 of record QODF01000085.1, on the reverse strand, counting down.
GGGAATAAAAGTGTTCATGTTTCAGAAAAGCCTTGTAGATGGCAGGCAAAATTCCAACAGAAGTGCAGTTTTCCTGTAAGATGGGCGTGGTCACAATAGGGTAGTTATTGCTTCCACCGTCCTGCAAACCCATAAGCCTTCCTGGTGCTGAAACAACTCATTAGTGGCAACTCTTCCCGTGGAAAGAGGAAGATGGAGGACACATTTTAGGACAGCGTTTGAAGCAGATGATAGTTGACGGCGCAAAACTCCTGCTGAGTTCAGAGCGGGCCATTAAAATTTGACATAGATAGCTTCTCAAACATCTCTTAAGCCAGAGGTCTTCCTTATCCAGAATTTGGACATTGTTGTCCTCAGTGGAATGTCTCGTGTGAGAATCAAGTTTTGGACTCTGGGCCCGAAGAAACAGCTCTCCTACGATGTGCCAGTCTCTCCAATGTAGGGGTCGTTGCACTTTTCACAACACAGCATGAACCGCCTTGCCGAGTCTGCAAGATGAAACCTGTGGCACCAAACTACGAACAAATGTCACATTTTAAAATGAGCCAAATGAAAGCGGTAAAAAGGTTTCGTGCAAAACCTAAAGTTACCTAAAAGGAGAGGAACCCAAGCGATCCTTCCGCCGCTGCAAATTCTGCAGGGGGGGATTTAGCCTGCATTGCTGGAGCTGAGGCTGGAAAGATGGTGGAGAATGAGCGCTGCAGACATTCCCGGAGCCTCACTTGTCACCGTGACGGCCTGACCATGAGTCCGCAAGCTGACAGACGATCATCTTGCATGTGGTGTGCCCCCCCCCCCGCCTCGCCCTTGCAGGCACGCATGTGGTCCTGCGTCTCGCAGGAAATCTGCACCCGGTTGAAGGTTATATAACAGGAGACGCGAAGGTGATGTGCCGCTTCAAAGGAGTGTGGCAGTACTGGTGGTTGTGGTGCGGCTCAGCCTTACATACCAGCTCAGAAGCTGCAAGTCGGCCGCAAATGAAATCAGGTTACTTTTCCCTCGCAAAAGGAGACGGAAAGAAATTACATAAGATTGAGTTCTACGGCATGAAGACAGACAGAACAAGAGATGATGACATGGAAAAAATGGCGGTGGCTGCGGAGGATCTCTTGAGACAGGGACGTGCATTCATGTATGGAGAGAACATGCACATGAATCTCGGTGGTGTCTGTTTTATTTCTCTTTCCGTGCTCCTCTCCCTGCACGCTGGTTTATGGAACTTGCTGTGTGGCCATGTTGGCCGGGACACCAACCTGACCACACTGCTAAAAAATAATGGCACACTTCCCCTCTCACACACACACACACACAAATATTCATAACAATACAGCATGCCATCAAACACACACACACACACACACACACACACAGCTGCCGGGCTTGCGACAGAAGAAAACGCTCAGACGTTCGTGAGCACAATGTGATGTTTCCAGAAAATGGAATTTGTCCCTCATGATGCTGCACTTTCATAAAGTTCTAATCCTAATCATCAACGCTGGCTTTACGGGCTGGGAATGATTTGGGCGTCTACACCTACGGGAAGAAAGTCTCCTTGGCAAATGATTGACGTTCCATCCAGTGGGGATTGTTCGAAGACTGCAAGGGAAGCTCAGCTTCCCCTAAAACGTCCAAACCAAAAAAAAGCGGTGAAATATGTTCTGCCGTGTGTACATTTCACTGGCTAGATTTACGTTGATCTTTTGTTCAGAACCAGCTGCTTGTCACAGGTAACTGACACCACTCATCATTCATGCCCATTTACACGGCCGGACTCTGAGAGTCTACTGACTGCGATGGAGAAGCGTAGTGTGGGTCGTTCCACCGGGCGAAACCGGACGCTCATTGATTCATGCTGGGCTTTGTCCCGCCCATTCAGCACTTCCTATCCTGTTGGGGTCCAATGGGAAGGGGGCTGGGCCGGACGCCTTTTTGATTGACAGTGAAATGAGCAAACCCGCAAACTTGAAGTATGAACCTCCACCTTTGTCAAAAACCACTAAGAACAGTGCGTAGAATTTACATATAAATAAATAAACACATCAACAGGTGCCACTGGTTCCATCACTGAGTAATGGCAACAAACTATGAGCAGCATGGGTGGGCGAATTGATCAGTATATCGGCATAATTGCTATCAAAGGCAGTATTACAATTGGATCTATACTGCCTTAATGACGTTGATATTTTTCAGTTCTTCATTTCGACAAATGTGTTGTTTTCTCGTGTGGTTCATCTTGTTGCATTGCTCATATTGTTACTACTAACTCAAACTCTTGCATGTGATCAAACGGAATTAGTAGGGCTTTCTACTGTGATTAAATACAAGAGATTGACAAAGTGAGAACCCACCCACATACTGCCTTGCAATGCGTGTCTGGAAGCTGGAAAAATCCCTCCACAATGCAACCCAGCCCTTGACCAACATCCCCAAAGAGGTGGCCAAACCTGCCTGTCAAAAGCCCGATCCCGTCAGATCTCGGAAGCTAAGCAGGGAAGGGCCTGGTCGGTACTCGGACGGGAGACCTCAGAGGTACGCCGGGTGCCACAGTGGGAGGAAATAAACTTTCCTTGTGCCCTTATGCAAGGCACTTCAGCCACATTGCCTAGTATGAAAAGTGGTGGTCGGAGGGTTTGACGGCGCACACTGGCAGTCAGCCCCAGGGCGGCTGTGGCTACGTCGTGGCTTACCATCACCAGTTCTGGTGTGAATGAAGACCTCATCATTGATACAGCGCATAACACGTGTCATTCGTAAAGGCAGAGCATGGAGACACTTGCCTTTTTGGCTAAACATGCATCGATGTCCAAGGTGTGGTGCAGGTTCCGTTTGTGGAACCGGGCTCGATACAGAAATAAAATATACAAACATCCGCCAAAAATAATAAAACTGAGCAAAAAGGCAAAATGTAACTGAAAAAGGCTCAAATGTTCCGAATAATAACACAAACATTTGTCCTTCAACATACGTCTGATGTCGGTTGTTATTATAAGATGTTATTTTTGTAGCTACAACGTGCAGAAGAAAAGGTGGACAGCAGCGACCTAAACAGCCAAGCCAAGCAGACAGGAGAACAGCCGCTCATTATTATTACCTCCGCCAAGCAGCTCGTGTTTGTTTGTTTTCAAAAAACCTCTAAAGTTCTGAATGGATTAGGATGACAATTACTGAAAATGTCAGAAATGGGATATGGGATTGAATTTTGGGGGTGATCCAGATCACTGTCTGGATCCAGGATGTTTTTAAAAGGACATTGTGAGATGTTTGGCATCTGTGGATAAAACCCCACAAAAAATGGTCAGAGCACTTGGAAAAAAATAGGACAAGTCTTGTATATCCTTATGTCTCATGGTTCTCGTGACACAAGAACCAGGAATATTATTTCCTGGCCCCTCCGTTGTTTTTGGCTGCACCGTGAGTGAGGGAGATGCTACTTGAAATGGACCTCCTGTCGCTTTGTGGTGATGGTGTCTCAACAACTCGCAGCTTTTCATCATTTGCGGGTGGTCTGAAAAAGCAACACCTCCGCATTCCCTCGGTAAGACATTTTGCAGCGTCTAAGGACTTGACCGAGAGAGCAAGAAGGCTGCATTTGAAACTTCCCCCGGAGTAATCCTTCCCAAGACACGGATATCTGTGGCGTCAAAGGCACTGCAAGTCTCCTTCAAGCTAAATCTGACCTAGTACGCAGACCCAAGGGTTCTAGAGATGAAACAAATAAGAGTACAAACAGGATGACGGCACCTTACCGGCGACGGCGGTGCCATAAAACTCCCAGGCAAGTCCACAGCGCACTTTTTCCCAGACTCTATATCAACATGCTGTTATCTGCAGCTCGACTGCACACTTCCTCTCAGACGGCCGTAAATAAAACGGGCTTTCTTAAAGTCCGCTTTGACAGAAGATCAGTTTGTGTGTATTTTCTTTACTTGGTACTCTTAGAGGCACTCCGGTTTTATCTCTCCCGGTTCCAAAACCACGTCAGGTCAGTTGGACGCTTTCAGTGTCCATAGGTGTGGTGGAGAGTGTGAATAGTTTGTTTGTGGTTGACTGGTAACCAGTCTAGGGTGTGACCCGCCGAAAGTCCACTGGAATGGATCCAATTCTTCCCGTCATTTCCAAAGAAATAAGAACCTGAACAAAAATAAATAAAATGGGCTTCCTGAAGGTCTACTTTCACAGATGATCAGTTTGAAGGTATTTGTGTTTTCTGTACTAGGAACTCTCGGAGGCGCTCGGGTTTGATCCCCCGGTTCCAAAAACGTCGAGTGAAGGAAGGAGTCTGCAGTGTAGTACATTTCCTTCTATCATTTCCAAATCTCATACAAGAATCCAGAACCTGAACCAACACCAGCAAGAAGAAGTAGAAAGGTGGAACATGTTTTGCACGTACAATCACATCAAATCAGTTTGTCGCATCGCGTACCTGTCAGTCCGTTCACTTACGGTCTTCATTCTCCTTTTGTTGGCCTTCAATTTACCACCAGAAGCCACCTAAAGGACGAAACTGCTGCATGCTTCACCAGCAGGAGGAGAAACGGACTATCAGGCGACGCCAAGGATGGAGCTGTCCGTGTGACGAGATGAAAGGCGCTCATCATCGCACTTTGTGGCCCTGAGAATGAAGGCTCTTGGCCGCAAGTCAACCTAATAAATCACGCGAGAGCTCACGTTTACACGCGCCCTTTTGGTATACGCGGTTATCTCCGCCGCTTAACCACGGACAAACAGTGCCGAGCCGATGCGAGCCGTCACGGAAACCTGGAGACCAGCTCGTATCTGTCGTGCAGGAAAAAGGGAAAGTACAGAATCCCGAGCATAGGAATGTTCTACATCACGATGACAGCGTCACGCTTTAACCTGAGCCAACACACAAGCTTGTCCGCAAACTAAGCGAAGAGGAACCAAATGATCGAGTCACACCGAATATGGCAAGAAAAGACACACATTTGATATATACACTATACTGTATATACCGTACATGTACAAGTACTGTATATACACATATAGACACAGATATACATACAGTATGTACATACATATATCCACTATATATATACATACTGTATATACACTATATATGTATATACATACTGTATATACATATATATATACATATATGTATATACATACTGTATATACATACATATGTACATACATACTGTATATACATACATCTGTACACTATATATGTATATACATACTGTATATACATACATATATACATTATATATGTATATACATACTGTATATACATACATATATCCACTATATATACATACTGTATATACATACATATATACACTATATATACATACTGTATATACATACATATATCCACTATATATATACATACTGTATATAAATACATATATACACTATATATATACATACTGTATATAAATATGTATACACACACACATACATATACACATTTATGCATATATATACACACACTACACAGTATATATACACATATACACTCATATACATATATGTATATATGTACATATGCATATATACATACATATAAATAAATATACATGCATACATACTGCATATATATATACATATATATAAATATAACATCCATCCTAGTTTGCAGACTTGCATTTCAAACAACCTCCTCTTGAAAAAGAGGACTTTATGAAGTAGAGGAGCGCAAGAATACGTGAGAGTTGAAGATGAAGGGTTGATGAGCATCAGAAATGAGATTAAGTCCGATGTGTGGAATGGTGGCATCTGTCTCTGTAGTCCCTTGACCGGTTTGAGTTCTCCTTGGCTCGGGGAAGAACAGATCTGCCCAAAGCCAAGCAAAGACATGATTATCCGTCTCCCGTTTGAGGTTCCCCATTCATCTCCTTCTCGTGCTCATTAGACTTGTTACATTCTCAGACAGAACATTCTTTTGATTCTGAGAGAAGGAAGAGATTGTTTCCATAATCTGGCACCGTCTGCATCTGCAGCGACGCCTCTGAGCAGGTTGGCAGCTCCAAGAGACAAACTCTTTTACCTGCTGCTCTTTTTTTGGCTTTTCATCGTGAGGCGGGAAGGAACAAAGGGGCCTATCAGAAGGTGCAGCCTTCCCTCCGTGTCCTTGCCTGCTTTTGGCTCGATCTGCTACAGCGGGTGGGTGGAAGACCTCGCCCCATCCATGGTCTTTGTCACTGGCCTTTCATATCTACCTTCTGAAGGTAGAGGCCTGCAAAGTACTACAGAGGGATGACCACCACTACACTAGCATCTTCCTTCCTTCATGCACGCTCCTTTCTATGGTTTCCTTCACTGGGATGACAGCATGTGTAATTTGTGCGATTGAAATGCGCATCACGCCTCACAACCACATCATTTTTGAATAATACCTCGCCACGTCGCACATAATCCCATGTGACAGCGCAATTGGATGCTACAAAGTCGTACAATCACCATGTTGCTCCTCGGATTAGACCGGGGCACTTTCAATTCCAATTATTATTGAGATTGGCACCAAATTCCGTGGAAACGCTCGAATCCATCCAGAGATGCAAGTCTACCACATGTGGTTTGAATCCGAAGGTGAACTGGTAAAAAGAAAGAGCATTCCTCCTTGAGGTCTCGGAATCCGTTTCCAGTGGCAAACGACTGGATTGGTTTCTCTTAAAAGAATTTATATATTTATGCTCACGATTGCTCCGATGTGGTTCAAGGGGACTGACTGGGACTCCCTTCTTCACTTCTCTTTTGTCTCCGTTCGGTTTTTACACTCATGCATTGTTCGCGAAACGAGCTTTATGCTCCTGACTAACGTCGGATAAAACTTACACATGTGCTCCTGATCAACGTGTTACATTTTGCACTGATGGCTCTGAAGGAGGTTCTGAGTAAAGCTTCAAAGTGCAAAAAGAAGAGTTGTCTCAGTAAAGTCCATTCAGGTGAAACAGGTTAACAAACAAACCTCAAAACCCTCCTGAAATGAAATCAATTGTTCGCAAACAGACTCTGCTGGTGCAGGAGTCTTCATGACAGCGTGAGAGGAAATGACGCCGGGCCGCTGAGGTACGACTTTCCTGGCAACGGTTTTGCAGATGTAGTACTCTTTTGAACGCATATTGTTTTCGGAAGCCAAACTTTACTTACCGACTAACTGGAACTACGTTTCCTCACCACCGAAATCCCACCAGAACTCGGCTCACGAGACAACCGAGGGTGTAGTCGCTCTCGATGCGCAACACTGCTGATGGGGATGTCATGCAACTTCATGTCAAAAATGCTAACTATCCCCTTAATAGATTTGCTTGTCTTACATTGTCTGCTTACGTTCCATCTCTCTTTTTAACTCGGCTGGCTCATTTTCCAGACGAGCTCTGTTGCGTCTCACCTGGTGGAACTTCTTTTGGAAACAAACCGGCTGGGAGTTCAAGCGGTCCATCTTTGTGTTCGGTATGTGTGGTTGGATGGACCTGCAAATGGAAGGCAAATATTTACCAAAGTTACGCAAGCTCCATGTTTTAAACCGTGAAATGAAAGCAGAGGGGCGGTGTATTTTGAAAGGCGGACATGGTACACCTGATAAATGCACATAACTGCTGCCGTTGTTTAGGGCCAGGTTACAATGGAGAGCAAGGTGCAGGACAGAAAGGAAGCAGCTTTGTAGAAGGACTATCGCCAAGATCAAGAATACATTTCACGCGGAGCATTATGGACATTCAAGAGCAATATTCTTTAGTTAGATAAACCCCAATTCAGCATAACGAAGGATCAGAATCATGTTGCTTTCTTAGCCTGGTGAGAAGATTCCATCTCTTCTCTAACTCCTGGAGCTGCAGCCTCAAGACTGCTTTACTTGGCCAAGAACTCACCCAGTACAATACTGTAAAACCGTAGACCTTTACGCCGGTAAGGGTAGCAGATGGAGATGTGGAATAGTGTCACGGAAAACACTGAACGCTGCCAAAGTTGAAGCACTTAAGTCGTAGCAGAAGCAGGAATGTTGACGGCTGCCACCTCAGCAGCCTTGTCGTCTTCTATTGGCCGCGAGACCTGCAACGTCGTCTGTCTGCCAGCAATAGACCGGTCAAGCTACATCCTGTGCTCCACAGCTTTGGAAAAGCGACCGAAAGAACTCGGACCAAATGGGTTTCATTCGCAGGGGTGCGGACTGCCTTTACCGACTGGTTGAGGACCGTCTTCGAGAGGTTTTCAAATGCCTCCCAGACTCCCTGATGAAGTCTTAATAGGACTCAGGTCCGGACTTTGACTAGGCCACTACAACATCTTCAGTGGTGGACTTGCAGGTGTGGTCACTGTCCTGCTGCAGAACCCAAGTTGGTTTTAGCTTGAGGTCCCCAATAGAGACATTCTCCTTCGGGATTTCAGAATTCATTGTTCCCTTTATCACAGCAAGTCCTCCAGGTCCTGAAACAGTCCCAGACCACCACTGTTGGTATGCGGTTCCATTTTTCTGAAATTCAGTGTTACTTTTATGCCAGATGTAATGGGACACAAAGCCTCCAAAAGGTTTAACTTTTGTCTCGTCAGACCACAGAGTATTTTCCCAAAGGTCTTGGGGGTCATCAAGGTCTTTTCTGTCAAAATTGAGATGAGCCTTAATGTTCTTTCTGTTCCGCAGTGGTTTTAGTCTTGGAACTCTGCCTTGCAGGCTGTTTTTGCTCAGTGTCTTTCTTATGTTGGCGTAATGAACACTGACCTTAACTGCGGCAAGTGAGGCCTGAAGTTCTTTGGATAATGTTGTGGGGTCTTTTGTGACCTCTTGGATGAGTTGTCGCTGCGCTCTCGGGGTCATTTTAATTGGCCAGCCACTTGTGGGAAGGTTCACCACTGTTCACTGTTTTCACCATTTGTAGATAATGGCTCTCACTGTGGTTTGCTGGAGTCCCAAATGCTTACAAATTGCTGTATAAGATTTTCCACACTGATAGTGCTCAATTAATTATGTTTATTTAAGCATTTTCAAGCAGAAAAATGGCTAAATGAACTAAAGCACACATATGAAGCATTCAAAGACATGATACTGCATCCGCTATCATTTATGTAGTACGGTGTTGTACTGTTGGTTTCTAATGTCTTCCACTTTGTCGTACTCTAGATGAGCCTTGGAAAGCAGAAGGCGTTAGACTCTTTCTTCTTCTACATTTGGAGTGTCTTGTGGTTCTGTCTGCGTGTCTGTTTACAGCGCCACATGCAGGTGTGTCTCGTGCATTGCAATGTTTTCACCCAGTGATCCGTTCCCGTGTGCATGCAACGGTTTACTGATCCGGCACATTTGGGATGCAGTTTTTTTCCTTAAAAAAACAAGTTCCAGTGTGGACAGGGCAATATTTACGTCTTAAGTGGATTTTTTAAACTACTTTTATTAGGTCTACTGTATCGTTTAATACGAGTGCAAGGGTGACTACAGGGGTGGGATTTCATGTCTAGAGGTCTTTATTGTTAAAAAGTTCAAATATGTATCTAGACGCTCGTAAACAGGTATAAACTACTTATATATGTACATGCTGTGTATGCACACACACACACACACACACACACACACAAATATAATTGGAGATTTCCACATTTCCATTTATGCTCTGATTGCACAATGTTGATACAAACTTACTGAATTATTAATCCTTCCCGGTTATTGATATGATGAATACATCATTTATTTACATTGGTAAACATTATTATTAACACATACTGTATTTACATTTTTATTTTATATTTCATATTTTATTTTTATGTACATTTCTTTACTTAAAATGCGTTGTTATTTTATTCTCGTTGATTCTGTTCAGTCTGTAAATGTGGCTGCTGCAGACAAGAAGTTTCATGCCAGGAATCAAATAAGGCTCCCGTTTTAATGTTGTTAAACTATTCCAAAAATACATTTTTTGGGATAAAAATATGTTTTTGTTCGTCTAAAATCTTTGCCCTGCCTTTTATTCTGATTATAATCTTCCATCTATCCATTTTCTATGCCGCTTATCCGCATTAGCGTCATGGTGGTATGCTGGAGCCTATCCCAGCTGACGTTGGGCGAGAGGCGGGGTGCACCCTGGACTGGTTGCCAGTTAGGGTCTGATCTTGAACAACAAACTAAAGGCAAGATCACAAAATTATTCAATGATCTTTAAAATGAACATTTACTTACTTGCTATCGCATATATAACATACATACCTGGGTGTGACCAGGATGGACAGGATCAGGACTGAATACATCAGAGGGACAGCACATGTTAGAGGTTTAGGATATAAAGCCACAAACAGACGCCAGACCGAGATGGTTGGGACATGTCCAGAGGAGAGATAGTGAATCTATTGGTAGGAGGATGCTGTGTTTTGAACTGCCAGGCAGGAGGCCTAGGGGAAGACCAAAGAGGATGTTTATGTGAAAGAGGACATGAAGGTAGTTGGTGCGAGAGAGGACAGGGTTAGATGGAGGCAGTTGATTCGCTGTGGCGACCCCTGAAAGACGAAAGGAAAAGAAGAAGATGGGGTACCTACCAAAAGCACCCGTCATGAGAACTAATAAAGCTTTTCGGAAGTTCCTTTTTGTGTTTCTGGGGGAAAGCTTCCATTACGACTCAAATAGTGGCAACAACAATACATTTCTCTAACTGCATTCGCACCAAACTGTGACGTATTCCTGGTGTTTTTGCATAATCCCAATACCAACAAATGCTACCGCTTGCCTTTGTGCTGGACAGAAGTAAACTGGTGCTGTTCCCCGGATTCACCGGTACATTGCATCTGGTTCAAGTACTTACTAAAGCTGCACAGAAAAGCAGCTCTTGAATGTACATTTCGTATCGGCGCGCTTGCGTGTGGAGTTCACGTGCACACGTGTTTTTGCAAATATGAAGGCCGTGTTGCGTCATGACCGGCTGATGTAAGCTGGTGAACACAAAGGAAGTAAAGCTTCATCCTTTTCAGCTCACTGCAGCGCCGCCCGCTCGGCTAATACCATTTCTTCCCTCGTTCTTTTAGCCTCTCCATGCGCCCCGGTCCAGCCCAGCAAACGGGGGCCGTATGGTGCAGTCTGCAGAATGCATCTCCTCGTCAAAGGAAACGGGACAATTCGGATCCAGGAACACGGTGGGTGGTGGAGTTCTCCAGCTTTTGCATGCAGATGTCTCTACCCCTGATACCCCTGCCAAATTCTGGGATCCATCGAGATACAAAAGTTGGCACCGTCTCCTGATGTGAATTCAGTGTAATGGAAAAAGTGGGACGGCTAAATCACGTGAGTCCCAACCAAACCCACTGAACTTCAACGCCAGATTTCCCACGCCAGAGAATTGTCGAGCCGGCGTCTGCATTTGGTTCTCCCTTTTCCGCCTTGCCAACACGAGGGAAAGTCACAGTCAGCTGGGGATGCGAGGATGTTTGTTCCCTCCCTCTTCCCGGGAGTTCTCTGTGGAGTTTGTGGACTTGTGACGGCCCCCAGGGAGGGAAGTTACCGCATTGACTCCAAAACCAAGGCTTGCCTTTGGATTCATCGGGACGGAGCGGAAGGGCTGCAGGTCCATCGCTTTTAAGCGATTGTGTATGATCTGGTATCAACCGCCAAAGACAAACGCTGCTCTTTGCAACTGCGGTGCGAGCTGATGATCTTCACCTCTTCATGAAACGTTGAAGGAGGTCCAGGCCAGGAACATTCCTTCAAGTCCTAAACAGCATCATGTTTAGCATGCAGGAAATATTTGGATCCTCAAAATCTGAGCAAAAAGGTGAAACATGGCGACTAACACGCTAAACAAGTGTGGGTGATTCGGACTCCTCCCCCTCCAAAAGCTCCTTCTAGCTCGAGCTTAGCTTGTCCTCCCCCATTTCCTTTTTTCCCCGATTGTTCACCACCAGAAGAAAGACGTCCGGTTTTGTTGTCATTGCAGTCGTTTCAGGTTAATGAGGTTTTATATCACGGTGTAGTTCTTCAACAGAGGATTTGGGGGAGTTGGGGTCCATGTGAGCGCAGGTCGGTCCCATCCGGCTGAAAGCTCGGTACCGGGCATGCAGGCCAGCGTTCTGCGGTAGGACGTCTCGGAGATAACCCGGTGCCGTCGCAGCCCGAGTCGGGTCTGCTATCTCTCCCCGACAGCAGGGCCGTGCGTCATTCCTCAAACGCCAAGCCGGCGAGCGAGGGAGGGGTTCGGCGGGACGGGACGGCCGTGCAGGACAGGCGAGTGGAGCCTGTGCCGGGGTGACTCTGAAGCGGGGGAGTTTTTAATCAGAAAAGGGAGGAGGGTGAGAAAAAGTGCAGGGTAAATTTTCCTGTTAAGATTGGAAAACCAAATAGCATGAAGGGGAATGCTTGGAGAAATTACGCTTTGACGTTTTGGGATCAACATTTGCAATAAAAGTGCCATAATTATTCACCTCCAGAACCCTCCTCTTTGCTCTGCAACTGTCATTGTTCACTCGCAGTACCCACCGCTAACGAATGACAACGCAACGCGATCGGTGAACACACGACATCGGAGTCATGGTGCGGCCTTTAGCCTTGTTGTCAGGCCGGCGCTAGAGGATAGCGGGCTAGCATTTCCCCGAGCCGCGTCCGCAACTCCGCTGCCAGTTTTCGGACCAAATCGCCTGTCGGGACTAACGTTTCCATCGTCAAACTAACTTTTGTGTCTGATGCGTTCGAGGGCAACCGAACAAAGTGTGAAATATCAGCGATTCATGAAAAGGCATTATTAACAAAGCATAAACACATGGACGTACAGCCTAGGTTCCCAAAGTCCGGTATGCGTACCCCTTGGGGTACGCCAGCTGTAATAGGGGGTGCGAGAATAAAAATAAATAAACAATTACCCCGACACTCTCAATCACAAGTGCGCCTGAACGTCTCGCAGTGCAAGACACACGATGTTGTTGATTGCTTTGTGTGCATCACATGAACAAATAAGCACGTTTGATGATTGTTTTGTGCATTAAGAGGGTTTCATCTTGAAGATTCTATTTGTATTGACTTGGCGTTGCAATCCCAGGACGATGCTGCGGTGAAAACCTGCCACTGTGGCAAGGCATTCCCCGGAAAATGAGGCTTTGCCGTCGCTTGTGCGTATTTTTTGTACTGATCGTGAAACTTCCCCCTTCCATTTGCTCAAGAATGAGTATGCAGATTTCAACCATAGACATCGTGAGTGGACAAAAAAAAGTCACGCTCAAATTGAACCCACTCAAAAAGAGGAATTCCAGCATCAGACTGGAATAAATATATTTGGGAATTGCTTATTTATCATGTGAAATTGTATCTAAATCTGACCATGCAAAATACACATTTGGACCTGGAATTACCTTAAAACTAATTAAGCAGTGAAATATGCTCAGTATTCCTAAAAGATATGTAGGATGATTACTTATCTATTTATTTTTGCTCGTGCGAAACGTTGTCATCATGCAAAATACAAAAAAAGTTGGACCCGGAATTACCGTGAACTGAATGAATCGGATATGTCGATATTGGAGGTGAATTCATGTGAAAAGGTTTCCTTTTTAGGCGTGCATGGCTTCGGGGTAAACGTCTGAAGGGGTACGCCACTGAAAACGTTTGGGAACCTCTACCAATTTAGAAATGACGGTGAACGAGACGTGCTTTTCGTGGAAAAGACGGGAAAAAATGGCCTATTTTCCGAGAAAAAACACAATTTGACCAGAAATCTGCGGGTCCCTGAGTGTTGGCGGCGTGAAGATTCACTATAACGGAAAGGACGAGTGCAGGAAGCGGTGAACAATGAATGACACGAGACTACGTGATACGAAGAATTCGGGGCAAGGTTGGACAGCACGCCGAAGCGCAGCTCCTCTCTTTGTGGGCATTGTTGGCCGATAATTACATTCAGGCCCGTCTCTTTTGAAGAACACTTCTTCTCCCAGAGGACTTCTCCCCCTCCATGTTGCTGCAAATCAGCGCGCGACCACAAACATGCTTTTCATTACGGGGCTGTGAGAGTGCGGCGAAAGCAAATAGAAGAAATATGTGAAATGGGAGTCCGGTGAAAGACACAGTGGCAATTACTCATGATATTGGTGACATATCATTTCCGCAGCCGTGTTTGTGTTTGTGCAACTCAAATATGCGTGATGTCAGACGGGGATCATGACGAAACCGCAGGCTGCGGGAGTGCAAACCTGACCCAAAAAGAGCGGGGACAGGATGCGGCACTTGATACAGTTAAACGCAAAAAAAGGCCGATGGATGGCTCGAACTCACGAGGCTTACGGCGCTGAGCGCGGCGCTTGGAGAAACCACAAAAACTCCATTGCATTTCCAAATTAGAAGAAAAGCTAAGAGCCAGAAAAAAAGGCAAACTGCCGAGCGGACACCGTAATTACTATTAAGTGTGGAAGCAGCGATCCTTGACGCATGGTCGCGACCACGGAGCTTTCCAGGAGGGGCACAAACGGCCGTTCAGCTGCATGAAAACGGATGACACTCCAGAACGTGGGCTACAAAGCTTGCCAAAGTAGGTGAAGAACGCTGTGACGAGGAACAAATGCCACGTTGTGGACACCAGGAAAGGGGAAAAAGACATGTAAGTCAATAGAAAAGCTTCTGGAAAGACAACCTGCACCGCTTTGACAACCACTGGCGCAGAAAGTGACAGGGCCAGGACAGATGGAGAGAATTGGGGAATTTCTATCCCCAACCAAAGACTTAGGATGGAAGTAGAACAAACTTTTCGAGACACGAGGGGAAATGCGTTGGTTAGGTTGATGATTTATGGATCACATCTCTGGTTTCCTGTCAAGAAACCATTTTTTAAATGCTCCAGGGCTCCCCCTGGAGTTCATTTCTTTATTTACTACACCGTTTATCCTGTTCCGGGTCACTGGTGAGAGGCAAGGCACACTGGACTGGTTTCCAATCAATCACAGCACACATATAGACCAAAGACCACTCCATGACGACAATAATTATTATTTTGGATGGAAGAATGACCAGAATAACAAAGGCTCAGCCAATGATCAGATCCAGGATGATCAAAGACAGTCTGAAGTTACCTGTAAGTATTGTGACAGTTAGGGGACATCTGTGTGAGACTAATCTATTTACAAGAATCCCCCCGCAAAGTCCCTCTGTTAAATAAAAGGCATGTGCAGAATCCACATGCCTGAAGAACACGTCCACTGGCCTAGAGAGAGTTTGTGAGAGGATTGGCGCGGGTGCGTTGCAAAGTAACATGGAAGAAACTAGTGTGGGAATGTTTTGCCTTCAAACTAATTGAGCAAGGTGAGCCCACCAGAAGCACGGGCGGGCCTGTGTGAAGAATTTCATACACTTTTCAAAAATTTCAAAAAGACTTCGCCACCAAAAACGTAACCACCGACCGACCCAGGAAAAATACACATTGAGACAACGGAGCTTTCGTCCTGACAGTTAAAACTCCCCGAGACCCAAGTAAGTCTAAACGCCGCAAAACGGAGGAAGTGGACTTTACAGACTGAGTAGGATTAGCCTGAGAGAAAATGGAGTACGTCACAAACGCTAATTCCACAAATGAACAAGAGTGAAAAAGGACATATTAAAGATAACATTGCAGTACACTGACATCGGCCGCCGATTTCTGTAAAAAAATATCTATGGTCGGGATAACCGGACAAATGCATTTTCAAGGCCGAGCTCAAACAACGATCCCCCGCGTGGCGCAAACGTGCCGTGAATGTGCACGTGTGACAAGGAAGGCGCTTTGTCTCGTAAGCTCAATGCTTTGGTTTTGACAGCTTGACACCAGCTTCGCCGACCCACTCCCGCGTGTTTGATCTCTCCCTTGGCTCTGCCTCGCCGTCAAAGCCTGCAGGCTGCCCGGCTGGAATCATCAAAATGAAACTTTTTGCCAGAGAGACATTTTGTGTTTAAAATAAACAAGCCATGTGATTAGTATGGAGCTCCTTTTTGCCCCACGGGGAAGTTTGTACATCCATCGGGTCGTTATGCTAATTACGTCTTGCCGCCCAAACACTACGTATTTATGCGGAGTTGTTTAATGAACATAATTTATCAACAATATAATTCCCACGTTTTTTTCCATCAAATGAAAATCAGGTTTGTGTCAAATGGTACCAAAATTGTTTCACACAAATAAAGGAAACAAAAACTATCCACCCCGAAGTAAAACAGCAGCTTGGTGTATTTATGAAGCTGTGGCAGGGTCTGAAAAAAACCCACGTTTTCTTTTGTGTCTCAGCACACTACTATGGCATGTTCAAGGACTGCCGACTGAGGCTGGAAATCGCAACGCTTGCCCATTATCTGGGAAGCAAGAATACATAAACAAGTAAAAGCGGTAGGATTTTTAGCAGTGGATCATGTACGCTGTAAATTAATTATATTTATAGGTCCCCCCGTCGATTCATAGCAATGCCTGTAAAATCAAGCTACAGCTTTTATTCTGGTAAAGCTACGACTTTACTCTCGTAATACTGCAAGCTTTTTCTGGAAAATGTACAACAATATTGTCGTAAATTTCTGACTTTATTCTCAAAATCTCAGGTGAGTTTACTCCGTGGTTACAGGCGTTGCCTGAGACAGCTATAAAAATAGCAGGCTTGTGTGACCTTAGGCCTGGGTCAAAGGTCATTTCACGACTTTTTTCTTGTAAAATTACGACTTTATTCCCCCGTAAAATTACGGGTAAAACTTTTTTCTCGTAAAATTGAAAATGAAAATGAAAGTGAAAAATTTAAATTTTGTTTTAATATGTCTCTAACACCCCATCGTAACATGGACTATTTTCTGACAAAAATAAAAAAAAATGGAAAAAAAGAGACCAAAATTGTGCAAATGCTGTATAGGGGAAAGACTATATTACACTATAATCATATTTTTAAAAATAAAGACTGAGGAATAAAAGGGCAGTTCATGGAAAACTCTTTTGATTTTTGACCAGGATCAACTTTTTTCTACATAATTTACACCTACACACTTTTTTCCTGCCAAATTATGACATTTTTTCTCATAAAGTTGCAAGGTTTTTTTTGTCAAATTATAACTTTTGTCTCGCGATTTTTATTCTTGTTGAATTGCGACTTTTTTCCACGGGAAATTACAGCTTTTTTTTTTTACACTAAAAACAAAAAAATGTTTTTTTTTGTTTTTTTACCAAAATTCTGCCAATGCTGAATTGGGGATCCACTCTTTTGAAACTATCAGCATGTTATTTAAAACAAACAAACAAACATGGCGCTTAATGGACAATGTTTACTTCTTTCAGCTAAACATTTCCCATTAGCGTCCAAACCATCCATATTATGCATTAGCATCTGTCTGGGATCGGGTTAACGCAGCCATTGTAAAAAAGAGAAAAAGGTGTGTGCCTTTAAGGCCGTGCACAGTAGCGCATGCTGAATGGATGCGGACACTCCATTAAGGCGTTTTCATTCAGAGAAGTTAAGAGGGGGTTGTTGCGTCCTCGCTCTCTTTAAAATATTCATCTCCGTATCCCTTTCCTTGGCTTTTCGCACAAATTAATTCATGCATGAGGGAGGGGGATGCTATTTTTACACCTGAAAGGGATGCTTTGGCTGAAACACAATGAGGGAGACGACAGCGCGCATTAGAACGACATGAATGTTGCGTGGGCGGTTCATTTGTCGGCCGTGCGATCAAAACACAGAAGCCGGAGAATCGAGCCAGTGATAAATGGCGTGTTTATCCGAGGAGGGGGCGCCTGCCGGCCGGCACGCTGACGCGCACACACGGTGAAGACAGACAAAAAAAAACAAAGCGAGAGGGACGGACGTCCAGAGTAGCTACCAGTAAATGCGGAAACTAGAAGCAGAGCGTGCGTGTCTGCTTTTCGGAACATCTGGGAGCCATCAGGGAGCCAAGAGGGGAAAAGGCCGGACTCGGCTGAAAGCCGCAGCTCCCCTTGTTGTGTTGCCTGCTGCATGTCCAGCTCACACCTTCCCCCCAAAGACACAAAGGGGCGGAGGGCTGCAGATCCTTTGACACTCCAACGCCGACTAGCCAGCGATGGAGGCGTGAACGCTGCGATATTCAGTCTAAATGACATGAATATCGCATATCGAGTCTGATGAATAAATGACATGGCCGTATGAATATGCACGCCTGGGGAATTGCCGACCGCCTGCAAGTCAACGGCCGCTTCCGACATGCATTCAGTCCACTTTCTAGATTTCCAACTAGCAGGATTTGTGTTAGCGATTCTTGGATTTACTGTGCAGTACATATAACTTTTATGCATACCTGAGAATGTTGATTCAGAAATATAATGGTTATGAGCGTTGATGGTAATAATAATTACTTTGGATAGAACGTGTTGCACGTTAACGGAGGCCGAGCGCTTTGTGGACCTGTTGCCAGAGAGGGGCTGCGCTCCACCAACACCACCACTCTTGGCCGAGTGCCCTATGCTGTGCATTAAAAGAGACAAGATTTTGGAGGCCTGCTGCGAGAAGGTGGATGATCTCCTGCAGCCGAGCCTCCACTTGTCAGCCCTTTTCTGGGTATTTTACTGTATGTCTCCGATGCTGTGCATTAAAAGAGACAAGATTTTGGAGGCCTGCTGCAAGAAGGCGGATGATGTCCTGTAACAGAGTACGCCAATACTCTGAGTGTATCATTACCCACCGTATACTCTGTACCACAGCTGCCGGGCGCATTATGTCGGTATGTTCCAATTCAGCGGATATAGGAGTGTAATTCTGCTTGTGTATCTATTTGTCAGTTTCTCCAAACCCGACCATATAAAATACCAGCGCTTTTTTACTTGAAAATTTTAAAGATCATGGAAAAAATTTCTGACTTTACCTAGAATTTAGTTATCAAAGTCCTGATCATAATAAAACTCAGGACAAATATTATAGGCTAAATAACATGGGCTGAAAACATGTTCTAAAGATCAGCTTTTGTCCAGAAGGTCCGACTCAAACCAAAACGGACTCTAACCAAAGCAAATTTTCCCATAGAAAATGAATCTGTTCCAGACATCAAAAAATGTTATCGCAAAATCCGTTTTATACACAATAATTAGTTTAACTTGCAAAAAATGATGGAAAAATCATTACAAACGAATGAAGTGAGCATAATGTTTATCTAGTTCCGTGTCAGGTCTACCGTCATGTTGACAAAACGGGGCCGACCTAAACAGGTTGCATTGTACCGATGTTGAGTAGCGAGCGACACGCGGCGGACGCTACACACCCGGCGCCTGCCATCCAGGACGCTCAAAGACGCACCGACACCAGCAGACTTCAGCGGGCGGATTTCCGCCATAGACGGTCGCGGAAGATTTTACCTCCGCCTCCCTTGAAAACCCAAACAGGCGTGGAGTTTCCTGTGTGGGCACAGCAGCGGGAGCACATGGCGGCGGTCGTCCATGTCTGCGCTAAAACGGCACGGCTCATGTGATGGCATTAGCGGAAATGTCAGTCGCTGAGTCCCGGTGCTTGTGGAAAGGGCGGCCTTCCCTTTTTCCGTGGAAGCACAAGCGGTGTGATCCCGTAGCGAATTTCCATGTGGATGAACGGGATGTGTTTAGGCGAGAGCAGAGTGGCTCCATAAAGGTAAATATGCAACTTCAAGCAACTCATTGGTGCTTGGATTGGATTTTTGTGAGGGGCTTTAGAATATTATGCCTGTAAGTGGAAGCGAATGGTATCTTCTGCTTGTGCCTGATGTGTTCTGATGACGACCCGTCAATGGAGAATGCGAGAAAGGCTGACTGGGATGTAAATATCTTAGAACGGTCTTGATGCAAAAAAAAAAAAGTGATGGATCAATCGGCTGTCGACATAAGTGGGAGTGAAACGTGCGCCGCTTGCACTTTTACATTTTGTGTGCAGCAAATGTTAGTTAACGGAAACAAACGGCAAGACTGTGACAAGGATGGGGGATCATAAACGAGCTTTTTTTTACCTACAGCCAGTTTTGCATATTTTGAATTCAGGTCTTGGGTTTTTTCATACTTCAAACCAACAGACTGGCTGTGGAAATGTTGTCTTGACGACAATGACGAGAAAGCGGGAAACTACCTCCACTCAAGTAGGTCTTGACGTCCACCTACATCAGACCAAAGTCCTGAAGATCAACACAGCCAGTACAAAGCCAGTTACACTGAATGGACACAACCTGTGGAGTCATTTACATACCTCTGCAGCATTTAAGGAGGTACAGACACGGATGTCAAAGCCCGGACTGGACAGGCAAGAACTCCTTTTGCCATCCTTAAAAACCTATGAAAGCCCCACCAAATCCAACAAAACTCCGCTTCCACAACTCAAACGTGACGTCAGGCTTGTTGTACGGACCGGAAACCTGGACAACAACAAAGACAACCATCAGAAAGATGCAGACCTTTATTAATTCCTGCCCGAGCACACTGGCCAGAGACCATCAGCAACTCCGAACTCTGGCAGAAAACCAATCAGTTAGCAGCACAGGATGAGATCAAAGGAGACGATGGAGGTGGATAGGTCACACCTTGAGGAAATCACCTAGCAACATCACGCGCCAGGCCCCGACTTGGAACCCTGAGGGCAAGAGAAAGGGAGGAAGACCAGAAAATCCCTGAAGGGGGGACCTAAGGAAAGACACCCGACAAATGGGCTGCACCTGGGGCGAACTGGAGACAATGGCCCAGGACAGGGAACTGTGAAACTGTTAGGGGGCTACAGTGCTAAGTAAGTAAACACCAATTTAACATAGTACGAATATAAAAAACATCCAAAATAAGTCAAACAAGGTTGTCATTTGCATGTTCAAAACGGAGTGGGAGGAAGTGAAACGGTATCCAGCCTTGTAGAAGGTCTTCCTCTTTTTCACTACAGCTATTTTCCACCTTTAAGGCCTTCAAAGCGTTTCCCTAATGTGGGCATACAGATAAAGGTCTACGCACAACGACAATGTCAAAGTGACATTCACATATTGCCGCCGCAAGGCATGCTGGTTAGCCCGCGGAGCTCTCTCTCCCAACATGTCGCCGGGTTTGTCGCATTTTTGCTTGATTGCAAAACATGTTCAGGAGGTCGTTGGGACTTAAACAAGGACTGCCCAGCATGCCCTGCGGCCGCTGGGCACGTGATACTTTAGCTTGCTGTGGATGTATTGCGTTATTTCATTGCACCGTGAGTAAGTGATGTCTTTAAGCCCACCCCCATCATAAACGGATTGTCAACGTAAGCGGGTTCCACGCCGCGGAGTATGATTAAAAGAATCCTCCATAATGTGTGGCTTGTGTTCCCCCCCGCACCTTCATGTTGATGGTACTTTTTCTAATCAGGAGGCCAAAGACAAGAGTGCGGGGGTGTCAGAAGATCTCCTGAGATTAAGGCCCCGTGCAGGCGTAGGCGGGTATCTCATAAACCGATTTGTTCTACGGTCTGCCCGCACACGTATGGCACTAAAAATGATGGTTTTCAAAACCCAAAGTGCAGATTTGGGGAACAATCGGTGACACGTTTGGGTATGGATGCAAATAATTGGAGTTTGACGTTTCCAAACGTCACCGCCTGCTGTGGCGTCACACACGCGACCCGTGTTGACGTCACAAAGAGCATCGGTGCCCTCAGAACTGCGCTGGGTGTGGATATTGTGCAACCGCTTTTTACTTGTGTTTGCAAGCCCAAATACTGCTTCTCGTTGACAAGCAGAGGCGAAGAAGCACTCCGAGGTCGGCCTGGCGCCATGTTTTATGTTTTGCGGCAGTGACGGGATGACAGCGGATGATTCTGATTGGATAGAATTTTGGTAACTTTTTCCGCCTGCAGGTTTGCCGCGCGTATGACTGTGGTTCCCAATGCATTTATGTGGTTACGTTTTTTTTTGTTTTTAAGTATGGACACCATTTTTTCCTGAAGGGAGGTGGCAAGATCTGGTGCCCACTATGCCGGGCATGACGATAAATGAATTAAACACACAATCGATGTTTTTCTCGTTTCTCGCCTCCAAACAGGCGGGGAGAGGGTTCACTCTGTGCATGAACGGATAATATTATTCATTCATTCATTCATTTTCTATACCGCATATCCTCATTAGGGTTGCGGGGATGCTGGAGCCTATCCCAGCTGGCATCGGGCGGGTACACCCTGGACTGGTCGCCAGGCAATCGCAGGGCACATATAGACAACAAACATTCACACTCACATTCATACCGATGATAATATTAGTAGATTGTAATATATATTTTTAATGTTTTTTCATTGAACTTCTCTCATTAGTGACGTTAAAAGCTCGTCCTCGTAGACCCAATCTTGTACGTCGTTACACCTTGGAAACCAAGTGACCCCCCTACAAGAGTGGTATACAAAGTATTTTCTTCCTCTGCAAATACGCCTACGATAATCTTCTTCTGTTCCTTTTTCTAGATGAGGGAAATGACCATCCATCCATCCATCCATCCATTTTCTTCCGCTTATCCGAGGTCGGGTCGCGGGGGCAGCAACCTAAGCAGGGAAGCCCAAACTTCCCTCTCCCCGGCCACTTCGTCCAGCTCTTCCTGGCAGATGCCAAGGCGTTCACAAGCCAGCTGAGAGACATAGTCTCTCCAGCGTGTCCTGGGTCTTCCCCGAGGCCTCCTACCCGTTGGATGTGCCCTGAACTCCTCCCCAGGGAGGCGTTCGGGAGGCATCCTAACCAGTTGTCCAAGCCACCTCTTTTGACTCCTCTCAATGAGGAGCAGCAGCAGTTCTACTCCGAGTCTCTCCCGGATGTCAGTGCTTCTCACCCGATCTCTAAGGGAGAGCCCAGCCACCCTGCGGAGAAAACTCAATTCGGCCGCTTGTACCCGCGATCTTGTCCTTTCAGTCACTACCCAAAGCTCATGACCATAGGTGAGGGTAGAAACGTAGATAGACCAATAAATTGAGAGCTTTGCCTTTCAGCTCAGCTCTCTCTTCACCACGACGGGCCGGTGCAGAGTCCGCATCACTGCAGACGCCCCACCAATCCGCCTGTCCATCTCATGTTTCAACCTTCCCTCAATCGTGAACAAGAACCCGAAGGTACTTAAACTCCTCCACTTGGGGCAGGACCTCATCCCTGACCCGGAGATGGCACTCCACCCTTTCCCGGGCGAGAACCATGGACTCAGATTTGGAAGTGCCGCTTCACACTCAGCTGTGAACCAATCCAGTGAGAGTTGAAGGTCACTGCTCGAGGAAGCCAGCAGGACAACATAATCTGCAAAAACCACAGACCGAACCCTGTGGCCACCAAACTGAAGATCCTCAACGCCCTGGCTGCGGCTAGAAATTCTGTCCATGAAAGTAATGAACAGAATCGGTGACAAAGGGCATCCCTAGTGGAGTCCAACTCTCACTGGAAACGGGTCCGACTTATTGACGGCAATGCGAACCAAACTCTGACACCGGTCGTACAGGGAACAAACCGCCTGGATTAGGTGGTCCGATATTTCCGGAGCACTCCCCACAGTATTCCCCGAGGAACACGGTCAAATGCCGTCTCGAAGTCCACAAAACACATGTAGACTGGTTGGGCAAACGCCCACGCACCCTCAAGGACCCTGCCAAGAGCATAGAGTTGGTCCACAGTTCCACGACCAGGACAAAAACCACACTGCTTCTCCTGAACCCGAGATTCGACTATCCGGCGGATCCTTCTCTCCAGAACCCCTGAATAGACCTTACCGGGAAGGCTGAGGAGTGTGATCCCACGATAGTTAGAACACACCCTCCGGGACCTCCACCCCGGTCTGCCAGTCCATGGGCACCGACCTCGATGTCCACGCGATGCTGCAGAGTCGTGTCAACCAAGACACGCCCACAGCATCCAGGGCCTTAAGCAACTCCGGGCGGATATCATCCACCCCCTGGGCCTTGCCACCAAGGAGCTTTTTGACCACCTCGGTAACCTCAGCCCCAGAGATAGGGGAACCTGCCTCAGAGTCCCCGGGCACTGCTTCCATGTTGGAAGACCTGTCGGTGGGATTGAGGAGGTCTTCAAAGTATTCCCTCCACCGGTCCACAACATCTCGAGTCGAGGTCAGCAGCACACCGTCCCCACCATACACGGTGTTGACGGTTTTGTATCAATCCTCAGAAACCCGCCTCACGGTAGGCTAGGTACTTTTTCCGAGAAACTTTGAGCTCTGGAAAAAGTTTTTTAATTTTGGTGGAAATGAGGCAAGCATTTTTCCGAATACCAGGTAACTGAGTCATGTTCCTGTGGTAGAATGTTGTTGCTAAAACACTTCACCACTAGTCAGGTAGCAGTCTGAGATACTGGTATGAATGTTAAGGTGTGTCCAATGTAATACATGGACTTTTATCAGTTTTGTTGAGTCTAAATAGTCCTTACGGAACTCCAGAAGCACACCGATCTGATGTAGGTGCTCGATGTTTGCAGTACATTGTATCGTCAGATTAGCATAAACATAAACTTTGTGTTATTCAGAAGTTCGGTGTCGTTTAAAAACATTGAATTTCAGTTTGGGGGCCGCACGGTGGATGAGTGGGTAGCATGTTGGCCTCACAGTCAGGAGGTTCAGGGTTCGAATCTCCGTTGGTTATCTCTGTGTGGAGTTTGCATGTTCCGTGCGTGCATGGGTTTTCTCCGGGTACTCCGCTTTCCTCCCACATTCCAAAAACATGCATGTTAGTTTCATTGGCCGCTATAAATTGTCCATCGGTATGAATGTTTGTTTGTCTGCCCTGCGATTGGCTGGCGACCAGTCCAGGGTGTACCCCGCCTCTCACCCAAAGCCAGCTGGGATAGGCTCCAGCATTCCCGCCACCCTAATGAGAATAAGCGGCATAGAAAATGGATGGATGGATGGATTTCAATTTTGCAAATCAAAATTGTAAGAGCAGTTGAAAAATATCAAGTGTTAATATTTTGCACTGCTAGATTTTATGGAGGTTTTCAGTAGAGCTTCAAAATGCAAAAAGAACGATGGGAGTGAGACCATAAAAACATTTGAACGTTCCTCTAAAATAATCTGGATATTTTCTTCTTGTAATATTTTGACTTTCATTATGAAAGTTTCTGCTTTTTTATAATTAATTTCATCATTAATAATTAATATTCCGACATAGCCATAATATTTGGACTTGTTACTTTATTCATAGTTTTGGTTTTTCATCATTGACTCTTCAAGACTTAAAATAAATAAATACATAAAAAACGTAAAAAAACTGACTTTTGTTTGTTAGATTCCAACTTTTGGGGGGTGTTTGTCTGTGTTCAAAATAACTTGAAAGGTTCTGAATGGATTTGGATGGATTTTTTTTGGAATTGTCGGAAATGGGTCACGGAAGAACTGATTAATTTTGTGGGGTGATCCGGATCACTGTGTGGATCCAGAATGTATAGAACATTGTAACATTAGTGCAAAAAACGGTTTGAGCAATTGGAAGAAAAAAAAATACTGGAAGGTTCCAACCCGTTAAAAAAAAAAAAAAAAAAAAAAATCACAAATCAAAGACTGATCCAGATAATAAAACAATTCCACATACAATGATCCAGAATTTAAAAAAAGGGAACCTAATTATACTAGATTACATTCAAATACATTCAAAATGAAGTCCATCAATACTTTACATCAAATCGTTTCTGGCAATGACGTTACAAAATGACGCCAGGTACGGTCCGGACCCAGTAGAAGAGCTTCGCTACGAGGCGCTGTACGTGCTCGCAGCCGTTACCCACGGACGCTGACCACCCGGCATCAGCATTCAGGTCAGAGGCAGAAAAGATATTTCTTCCGGGGCCATTTGTACAAATCTCTAACATGTCCAATTTTGTTAGTAATCCCTCTCGGAGGAAATACATTGATATGGAAATTGTTGTCTCCGCAACAGCTGGATGGTTATTCAAAAGGCGGCCCAGAAAATGAGTCTGAGACAAACCCGGCCGAACATTAATACCGCCGCGGTCCCAACATTTCAAAGTAATGCACTTTGAGACGTCACTCGATTCAGTAACTCCCCGAGATGGATTTTCCAGTCTTTTAACTCGGATCAGCTGCGACATCAAAACAATCCGAGGGACAGTTTGAAAACCTCACACGAGACTAGCGCGAGTCCAAAACCTCAACCAAAATGTCAGCTAAAAGAAGTCCCACCCGGCACAGAACACACGGTTTTTGAAAGCGAGCGGCAAATTGGCAAAAATGACATCGAGAGGTCATGGCTTCCGGCTTAGCTCTCTCTCCACCATGACGGTCCGGTGCAGCGATTGTGTTTTGAACGCGACCAATTTACATCCCCATGTCTTCCGGGTTGAAGTCGACACACGGCCCAAATCGTCGCGATAACCATTTTAAACGGTGTCTGTCTCGTACGCCGCCATGTTTGTGTAGCTGAGAGGCGTCAAACGCGCTTTGGTCCAACGAGTTCGCCTTAAACTGTAAATGCCTTTTTCGCGACTTTGCCGTTCGCTTTCAGGAATGGAAGAACGTAGAAGACTACTACAAACATACTTCAGCAAAGCTGATGTCAGAGACCCTTCAGGTGACGGCGGTGACTTCCCTTTTCTGTGTCTTTATGACCTTTTTGATTGTGTATTCTGGGGGTGTCGCCACCCCCGAATCCCCCTGCCAACGTAAGGCTGTGAAAAGATGTTTGTATAACATGTATAGTGCCTTGCAGGCTTGTCGCTATGGTGGAATAGTGTTTAGAAGACATTATGTAAACAACGAATGATGTTGTTCTTCTGGTCCTTTTTGTTTTTGTCTGTGCAGCGCATCTAGAACAGCAACCTTTTTCAAGATGTGTTCATGATGTACTTTTAAGCCAAATGCTTCTCGTCCACTTCGTAGCGGCCGCCAGTGAAATGAACACTGCAAAGAACAGAAGCTGAGGTGGGCTTCCGTGTCTCCCGTCGCTTCGCCCGTTGCCGTCTTCGTCTTTTGGAGAATAAAGCTAACTCAGAGTATCACTCGGACCAGCAACACCAGTTTGGCATGGCTTCTATTTGGGTGAAAGATATACCCAAGAGCTTACTCGGCTTTGTCATTTTTGAAAATGTACCGTTTGCTGTCGGAAAAAACTAAACAAGTCATTCCAATTTTTTTGACATATTTAAGCAAAGGTGATAAATCAGGCCACCCTAGAGCTCCTCACTCCTCACCTTCCCAACACACTAACCCTGCACTTGACCTGCTCCTGGCCAAGCCCAACCTTCCGTGGCCCCCCTAAAGAGGGAGATGATCGACGACAGCGTTGATGCTCCGCCGGCCCAAAAGTACGAGGAAGAAAAACGGACATTGTCCTCCTCGCTGTCATCATCAGCGAGATGAGGAAAGCCAAACTTGAGCTGCGTCCGTCCCCGTCAGGCCGGCTGCCAGTCACAAACGCATCTCTTATTCACTCTACTCATCAATTATACACAGGCCAGAGGAGCCCTGAGAGGCGGGAGGCTACGAAAGGCCGCTCTGCGGTGCGCGGCGCTCCCCTCGCCTCCCGAGGCTCGGCCCTCATCGGTGTTCTCCTGAGAGCAGGAGGCAGCTTGTCATCCCGCCTCCATCCAACGCTGATGTGTGCACACGTCAAACATTTCATGCCGAGGTGAAGGTTACATAACCTGACCAGGAATGACACAATGCTCGGAACAGCGTCCGTCTGGGGACTGGACTCTGTCAAGACTTGCCTAATCCCATTGCTTGCACCCTGCTGATAGAACCTTACTGAACAGGTCCACACGCAGGAGCGTTCGTTCCTCACCTACAGTAACGGAAGTTTTGGTCGCAAACCCGACCGGATCTAGCGTGACGCGTCCGTGTGTGTTTGGGATGCGGCGACAACGAGCGGTTGCCAGCACCTGAGCAGGCAGCCAAACACCAACCTGCTGAGTCAGAACAAGTTCCGGCCAAAAGCTTCATTTGCGCGACATCAGAATGCATGGGACAAGCGGTCTGACAATGTCCTCAATCGTACTCATCTGGTATGTTGGAATCTGAAGATATTCCACTGCTAATCTTTGCTCTGCGTGCATGTAGAGACAAAAGTATAACAAAAAACATCAACAGTGAGGACAGATCCGTGCTGAGGCGTGTGCTACTGGGCTAAGGTGAGCAAATCAAGCACTCCTTTTTGGGGACATGCCGCCCCCGCCACCGAGTTCACTTTTACGCAATCATGGCGTCGATCGTGTGGGACATCTTTGGCAGCCACCTGAAATGCCGGAAGCGCCACGACGCCTACAAAGACGCCACACTGGACAACCAGCCCGTTACCATCTTCGACCAGTCCGACAGCCAATGGAAACCACGAGAGACCCGTAATTCACTGGCCACAGCAGCGTGCCACTGCCCGTGTGCGGGGTTTTCTACGCATTGGCGATGATTTTGCCCACTGCGGTCATTTATGGCCCCTGTGTTGCATCTTGGATCACCCACCCAACATCAAATCCCATGACACAGAGGTGACACTATTATTTTCCCTCGACTTGAAACCCTTCCGGCTAATTTATGACCGTGTTCTAATCTCCTGACATCTCCTATTCTTCAGAAATACTACTAATCGTTAAATATTGTGCTGCTTGTGAATCAGTGGGGAAGTGGTAGCTCTTTGTTTGGCAAAAGTCAATCACGAGTTACAAGGAAACTGGCGACAAGCTTATCAAGCCATTTGAAAGTGCAGGCAGTCATTCCTCATCATAAAAGTATGACTCACAGTGTCCTCAAAGAAAGAAGGCTGAAATCATCACACAGCAACTTAACATGCAAAAATAGGTAAGAAAGGCAAGTATCAATATGAGTGTAAAAAACAATCTTGACTGCTTTCCATCATGCATTGCTTCCCAGCAAAGCAATGCTGCTCGCAGTTTCTTTGGCTGCAATGATGGCCTGTGTCCACCGGAGGGAGCGCTAGCCATCACTGCAGCTGAACTGGAAGCAATGCATGATGGGAAGCAGTTGTAATTGTGTTTTATTCTACAGCCGTACTGGTATTTGTACATTTGCCACACTATTCCATTTCCTGATATAACTTAACAGCACATCGGACGGCGGTGAGGATGTTCTTATGCTTTTATCCGAGTGCTTTGCAAATCACATAATTACGGAAAGACACAAACAAGTAAATGCCAAATCGACCTCTGATCTGAGTGTGAAAAGGGCTTCAGGAATGGAGAAACAAAATCCTCACTGCCTGAAAACATTCCAGGAAGATGATAACGATGTGAGGGACAAAGCGAAGCATGTCGGAATTCCTACAAATTGCTGATGTTGATGTGTAGCAAAAAGGAGGCCATGAGCAACCACAGGCCAATCAAATTTCAAAGACACGTGTATCTAATCACCTGAGAACACGGGTCTCGGGTTCAGCCGTCAGATAAACTCAGTTCCGCTTAGGCCACTGATAGCTCGCGGTAACCTGGAGATAAAACTGATCAATAAAAGGCAAAACGGCAAACGCTCAGTCCTCTCCAGCCGCCTCACATGCCGTTTTTGCGCAAACACACTGAAGTACATTTCAGTCTGCCTGAGGCTACCAAAGTGTCTCAACAGAAGCAGCAGCAGCACATTCTTCCCATAGGGTGGCCTCCGCTCCTCGCAGGGAAGTGTTAAGAGTAAAATGCGTAGTTTTTGCTGGGTGACACTGAAGGTAAACAGGAAGCTGACGCTGGCCATGGTTTGTACGCCTTCACTAACTACCATGCCGACTTCCACACGCGGATAAAAAGCATCTCCAGCTAACTATTTCCACATCTGTCATCACCGCACGGGCTCGTTGCAACCGCCACATCCGCCGCCCTTGACCCTCGCCAATCCAGCCAGATCCAAGGCACCTTGTCCAAACTGATGTTGGCCCGCGAGCAGGCGCATCCCCGCAAAGTCCCCCGGAATCAGTAACGCTGCCTTGAAATATTGGAATCACGACACGCCTAAACCAATGTCTTTAGCTGACATGGTAAGGCACGGCCATCAAACAGCCACCTGAGAAACAAACAAGGATAAATACGTTTTTGGGCGTACGATGATCGCCAGCTGGAGAATCCATTTCAAATAGACCCTCTCCGATTCACACAACCAGAGGATACACTAAAAAAATGACTAAAAAGACCTCACGTGATTAAAAAGTGACAAGATATCCGGTTGAAAAAAAGCTGCACCGTGCTAATCAGACTGTGCACTTTGGCATGGCTACTGTGCGTGATAATACAGTCATACGGACGTGGCAGTGTGCAAGGCATTACTGGAAGGGCATGCAATGCAACCTACCTTGGGGTTCCCGGCGTCAGCGACGGACATGTTGTGGGTTCTTTTGGAGTTCAACCGCTGCTTGTTACTTGTTGATGTCCAAGCAGTAGCTGATCAATGTTCTTGCTGTTTTGAGTACAGCTAAGTATCCGTTACGTTGTAAGGCGATGGGAATTTTGCTTTGGATTCATCCATCCATTTTGTTACACTTATCCAATTGGGTCGCGGGGCAGCAGCCTAAGCAGGGAAGCTGAAACTTTCCTCTCCTCGGACACCTCCTGCCGCATCCTAAGGCGTTCCACTGCCAGCTGAGAGACATAGTCTCTCCAGCGTGTCCTGGGTCTTCCCCGAGGCCTCCTACCGGTAGGACTTGCCCTGAACACCTCCACAGGGAGGTGTTCGGGAGGCATCCTAACCGGATGCCCGAGCCACCTCATCCGGTTCCTCTCAATGCGGAGGAGCAGCGGTTCTACTCCGAGTCTCTCCCGGATGACAGTGCTTCTCACCCTATCTCTAAGGGAGAGCCCAGCCACCCTCATTTCGGCCGCTTGTACCCGCCATCTTGTCCTTTCGGTCACTAGGAAAATTCATACACTAGCGATGCAATACGAATTATCCACAAAGCTGCTGGACTGTTTCCGAAATTTGGACTGTTAAAACTGAAGGATTTGGTTGTTAATTTTGCATAAGGCAAAACTCTGCTTGCTACCATACAGTATAGTCTTTCTACAGTGAATGATGACAGTAGTAGAACATTTGATTTCAAGCATCATCTTAGCAGGACTGCACTCAAACAAACATGCTTTTCTGTGGCCGGTGCCAAACAACGGAATTCTCTGGAAAATGATCCAAAAAACGTTTTTCAATTCAAGTGTAAGTATAAACAAAAATACCAAAGTTGTACTAGTATGAAATTCAGTATTTATTGATAATTACTTCTTTAAATAATCAAGGTGTGGTACGAGAAGGGGGAAGGTTAAATAACTGCTGTTCGTGCAGGGAATGTATTGTTGCATCGATTTTGCACAAACTGGCATTTGCTTTCTTGGCAGTGAATTGCCAAGAAAGCAACAAATAATGAAATGAAGTGAAATTTTACCTAAAGATTTGCCAGATCAACCCACATAGATGCACCCTTAATCATCGAGCGGTTCTACTAACGCTCACTGCATTTACCCAAGTGCCAGCTTCCAAGCACCGCCGATCATCGGTTCCCCAACACACCTCATACGTAGAAGAGATCCGTGTTGACAATGCAGCAACATTGTTATATTTGGCAGGTAAGTGTTTCTTGCCTCGTGCATTTTTTCAGTAATTAAATGCAAGGCATCGAAGGCCATTTGCTCACTGAGCAGGCAAGTGGCCGTAAGCTCCACCTCCGTAAGGCCGTGCGATGCACGTTGGAAAGCTGTAAAAACCCAAGAAGGGAATGCTCGGACACGCTTACTTCCTGGCAAAACATGCATGGGTGTCCAAAGTGTGGCGCACAATACAGAAAAAAAGGACAAAGTACAAAAAAGAAAGACAATTCAGAAAAAAGCAAAGACAATACAGAAAAAAGGAACAACCAAACAGAAAAAAGAAAGACAATACAGAAAAAAAGACAATACAGAAAATAGGAACAACCAAAAAGAAAAAAGAAAGACAATACAGAAAAAAGGAACAACCAAATAGAAAAAAGAAAGACAATACAGAAAAAACAGACAATACAGAAAAAAAACAAAGACAATACATAAAAAAAACAAAGACAATACAGAAAAAAGCAACAACCAAACAGAAAAAACAAAGACAATACATAAAAAAACAAAGACAATACATAAAAAAACAAAGACAATACAGAAAAAAGCAACAACAAAATGGAAATAGAATAAGACTACATTTGTATAATTATATTTCCACATTTCCTTTTAATTTTGTCACTCCTGTGATTCCATACTAGTACATCTAACCTCCCTCTCACCGACCACAATCTAACAAGATCCAATACAAAGCTAAAGATTGTGATAAAACTGCTCAGTTTTGGACTATATGGTATCATACTGGGACACTATCTCACACGATACACGCATGACAGATACAATGGGACCTCGTTTTTTTGTACGATTCAGTTTTCCTTGGAAATGTTGTGCCTGTGAAACTAGTCGAGTGCCCAAGCAAAGCATGCACGTGTTGACAGATCCACCATGTAAGCATCCCAGGGTTCTGCTCCAGGGTTCATGCACGTCAGTTTTGGGATTTGGCAATCATTCTTTTAGCTGACGTACAGAAACTCCTAAGTATTCAAAACGTCAAAAAAACCTGACGAGCAAAAGACGTGTAAATACATCCACCAGTAAGTTTCTCCTGCCCTTGACATACTCGTTGTGAAGCAATAATCAGCACACTCAAGGCTGCATATAAAAGACTAAAAAGAATCAACGGAGCCGTCTGCAGCGACTAGAGTGTTTGCTGAGTGCTGGGATCCTGCAGTGCAGTAATTGTGTGTCAGTTCATAATAAGTCAGAGTGCAGGTAGACCTCGGGTTCCGTATGAGTTCCCTTCCTAGACTGTGAGGTAGGTGGAGTTTTGGCGTAAGACGACACTTATTAGGGCTGCAGCCAGTCTATTCCCTATTTTCTTAGTTGATCGATCCAGTATTTGGATAGTACCAAACTGATTTGAACCAGACACAAACAGTTAGTGGTTTGATCCAAAACAGAACACGATTTTCCAAAGTCGGAAACAATGTGTGTGAATGTCTTGTTTTGCCTAAAACATAAAGATAATTGTCATCCCTCGTTTATTGCCCTGAATTAGTTCCAGTCCCAACCGCAACGCAAAGTGGGATTCAAAATGAATCAATTGAATGATTTCATTGAGCATGTGACCTTCTGAAAACGGTTTTCAACATTATTAGAGCCCTGTAGACATGAAGTAGCACCCCTATGGTCACGTTTATGTTGGTATTACCAAATACAGTAAGCATCATAAGCAATATTAAGACATGATAACGCACCGTTAGCCTTGTAGTATCTTGAATATTGTTCACATTACTTAGAGCACAGCTTGTGTGCAGGCTATGGGATCCCTGAAGTGACACAAGAGACAGCTTTACTAATACCGTAGCAATCTACCGAGCTAACTACTTAGCCTCCAGGATATTTATGAACTTAGAATGCGTTTAATGCAGGTAATGTCTCATCAACATAACATTAGTTTAATATTTTTGACTAATACTAGGCCATAGTCAACCATGAAAGGACAATAATTATATTTTGAAAAACGACGTAGCGACTGTGGGTCGCTTTTATTGATGATTGATGAAATTAAAGTAATATTTACATCTGAGAGGCTGAAACTTAAAAATATTTAACCATAAATCCATCACTCTGTAAATCGTTGTCCAAAACAGCCGATTAACTGAATAATTAAATAATCATCGATTAATTGTTGCAGGTCGAGCTCTTATACATAGAATTATACCTAAATGAACATGAAGGACATAAAATACAGTCATAGAACACGGACTACAACAACAAAATGGAACCGCAATAAAACTAAAAGCCATAGCACTTGCACACCTTCCACCGCAGTACTAAGACCACTACACTGCTTGTTTATCACTGTCACTTTCAGATGACCAGCCACCAGGAAGTTGTCTCATTTAGGGTTAAAGACTTTTGGGGTTTGCTGATGTTGTTTTGGCGTGCTTTGGCAAACGTTACTATCTTTACCCTCCCAGTCGAGCGAGTGCGACGCGCCTACATTAAGTGTATTATTTCCCGGCGCACCGGACTTTAACCGGTTCCTCAGAGAGTTCAGTGTTCACGGAACAAAAGGCTACCGTTCATGAGAGCGAACGCGTAAAACAACAAAAGCGCGGCGCTCGTAGTTTCAAATTTAAATGGGGTCACCTACTGACCCCAAAACCAAGCTGGTTCTTTGTACTGCTGCAGAATGGATTGGTAGAGTTTATAAATAATAAAAAATAAATGAATAAATAAAAAAAAATAAAAAAATAATAAATGAATGGCGATACAAGCAAGAAGTCTCGTGCGGAGGAACACCAAAATCTTCTATAAACGACGCTACGTTCACACCGCTGGTCAATTCCGATGTTTTTGCTCATGTGACCCGTATCTGACTTTTTCCATGTCCGTGTGAGCGGTATAATTCCATTTTTTTTTCCAAATGCGACCCAGGCCGTGTTCGGACAAATATATGAATCCAATATGCATCTGATGTTGTGCAGGTCAGGTCGCATGCATCCAACGTATACGTCATCCAAAGCCGGCTTTACCGTGCAAGACTTGGATAAAGGAACTCAGCGATGTTGGGCAAAACTCCAACGTGTCAGTGAAAGGGCTCATCCACCAAAATTGTCGCCCTCTTCCTTCGTCAATCTTTACTTGCGGGAAAACACGGAAACGCGTGTGACATCGCGTTGTTGCGCAGTCGCATTTTTTGGTAACTGCGTAGAAAATGGGATTGACAAAAAAAAAGGGAATTGGGCATCGAATCTCTGCTGACTGGTGAGGGAAATAAATCCAATAAAATAATTATGAAAAAAACATATGCATACACAACTCACCAAAAACACCCGAAGGTTTCATTATCAACGCCTTCATTTCCACAGAGTCCAATTGAAAGAGCAAGCGACTCCACAACACCACAACGGACCTTTGCATGAACTCCGGGGGTCATTAGCTTCTCCACGGCGCGGCCCCAAAGCTTTTTTTGTTCGGCTAGCGGATGCCAAATAAGGCAGCCAGTCCTGCCAGTGTAAACACCAGCAACTCATTGAGGCAACAACCCAAGTGTTGCTTCTCTCTGCCACTTCTGCGCCCTCGTCTGAAAAAACAAGCATTGTTGGTCAACATGCGTCATGTCCTTATTTTATTACAAACACAAACACCCAATGAAATGCGGCAAGGAGGACTTACACAGCAAACAAGCGAGGAGGCGCAGTCTGGAGTGCTGGTGCTTACCAGTGCAGCCCCTTTCTCCACGGCAGGGTTCCGCCCGGGATTTGGTTTGGTTCAAATTTACCCGGATACAAAGAAAATAGCTCCTGATCTCAAACTTTCCCTGGAAAAAGGTTGCGAGGTGGGTCCTCGGGGAATTTGAATACATTTTCAGAAATGCTAACCATATAGAGTACAAAGAATAACTTCACTCGGGTAAATAAGCTCCTGATAAAAAAAATAATAATTAAAAAATCCTGGAAATGTTAGTAGGAAGAGGGCTCATGTGAGCTGCACAGTAGTTTCCATCAGCGTAATTATTGCTTCTGTAGCGTGCACATAATTCCCCACGGGGTAGAAACACTGCATACCGTGAGTACAAATAGTAATACTGTAAGGACTCGTTCCACACACACACACACACACACACAACAGTATAATTTATCACAGTAATTGCATTGAAAATGTTCACATACACTCACAACACAGCCAACCATTGCTGTTATAAAAATAAGTTACAAATCTGCATGACTGACACAAAACACTACAAATTATTTTTTAGACAAGGTTGCACCAAACTGTTTTTTTGGGGGGGTAAAAAAAATAAAAAAAGTTCCATGTTCTTGATGAAGAAAAAAAGTGTTCATATTGTCGGCAATTTGAAACACTCCCAAAAACGTTGCTTTCTCAGCGCAGAACCACAATGACGAGCGTCCCGTCCCAATCAGAAAAAAACATCTAAAAAGCAAGGAATAGAAACAGTCCGGAGACGACTCCTTACAGGCTGCACACATGTGGAAGAGAGAGAACAGGTGATGCGTTTAGTGACGCAGGAACTGAAAGACATTCATCGGGGAACTGCTGAAGTGTAAATAGCTTTTCTTCTTCATTCATGACACTGAGTTCCATTCTAGCTACACTATCTTTACGTTGATTGGTGGTATCATTATTTGCATGACGTCCTTTAACCTTCTCTCAAATATCAGCATGTAAAATGATAACGTAGACCTGCTTTTCGGAACCACGTTTGCAATAAAAGTGACTGCATCAAATCCAGCTCTTCTCAACTAGATGGTACGCGTGCCGAGTAGGAAATGCATGGCTACACACCACTTGATCCAGGAACAGATCAAACGTGAGCCCAAGTGTACATGGCGTACATAAGTATCACTGTCTCGCAGCAACAATGGTGTGTTCAAGGGCCGCCGAGCAAAGGGTGAAATCTCAAAGCTTGCCGAAAAAAACATGATCAGTGAGGCATAACGACATAAATGTTACCTATCATCGTGTATTATCACATATATTTGTCAGGGATGTCCGGTATGGGCCGATATTGTCCAACTCTCAATGTTCCGATATCAAGCGTGGCGTTACTTATCTCCTGGAGTGAAAACATATCTGTCGTGAAACTAAGGGACACAGCATAATGTTCAATGTAAACAACATTGTACAACTGGAGCAAGCAAACGTTTGGGAGATACTTGCGACCGGGCAAGGCAAAGCGTGGCTCGAGGAACACCGCAGGCTTGGAGAATCCGAGGGCTGGTTGTCCGACGCGGTACACTCCGAGGAATTTTTGTTATATCTCGATTTAATATTCAATCTTCAACAGAGTTTTTTTTCAGTGCCACCTGTCATTGTTGTTGCTTCTCGTTACTTTGCTGCACAAATGCGGTGTGTATCTCCCTGAATGACTGATCCTGAGGTGAGAGATTGTGTTGAAACACTTTATTTGTTAGTTCAGGATCGTGGGTGATCGGCTTTACTGAGAAAGACTCAGACACACGGGTAAGTGTAAAATACCTCGTCTTTATTCTACCCCTTACACTGAGTTACAAACAAGCAAAGGTTGACTATGCACAAAACAGCATCAACATCTCAGCTCTTACTGTGACGCGCTGGGTTGGACAGCCTACAACCCCGGCGGAGTGTGCATCAACCAGCTGGGCGTCTGTACACAACCTGCAGCAGACTGACAGGGAGTGGGCCCCTCCCTCCTTTAAACGGGTCTGTCCGTGAGAGCGTGAGGCGGGGGTGGCCACTCCCTGTTTCAGTCTGCTGCGGGTCGTGTACAGACGCCCAGCTGGTTGATGCACACTCCGCCGGGGTTGTAGGCTCTCCAACCCAGTGCAGCACAGTAAGAGCTGAGATATTGATGCTGTTTTGTGCATAACCAACCTTTGCTTGTTTGTGACTCAGTGTAAGGGGTAGAATAAAGACGCAGTATTTTACACTTACCCTTGTGTCTGAGTCTTTCTCATTAAAGCCGATCACCCACGATCCTGAACTAACAAATAAAAGTGTTTCAACACAGAGATTAAAGTGGAAGGAGTGAAGGTCGGTTCCGCCTCACATAACCAACGCTTTGCAGTCACTGCAAATCACGAGTTTACTATCCGAAAAAGACTCCAGAGAAACAACGTGGGTCGGGCACAGAGCGCTTGTTTACACGCGTCATGACACCATCCGATAGGTCATCGTCTGTACACAAAAAATCTGGTACAATATTACCAGTAGTATATAATATAATAATCCCGGTGGGCCGGTATTAATGGACATCCCTAATATTTATACATTATTATCAACTGAATGAGTAGAAAAAAATGCCTAAAATTGGGGTATACAGTATTTGGAATAATTATGGAGTTTTTAATGGTAAACACTGTATTACCATACCACAGTTTATGAAGATGACGACTGTAATATTTTCATATTGCGCAACACCTGAGCCTTCCATATGATGAAACAAATTCTAACTAATAATAATAATACTATTATTATTATTATTATACTGCTGAGTTGGTGCAGCTTACCTCTGCTTCAGTCTCTTCTGTGGAAGTGCTCTGGAATGACAAAAGTTTAGGACAGGATCGTAGAGTCAGTGTCCATAGAATTTGCAGCGTTGAGGTAAACAATCCACTTATTTTGTCACAGAATTGAAAAAACGGGGTAAATGATTTCCTGCCAGTTTCCAGAGCCGAGTGAATGTGCGTCCAGGTCTACAAACGCATTCTGTTCGTATTCATCTGTATGTCGGTTTGATGGCCCTGCTGAGACGTTTACTGACACGGGCATCAGCCAGCTCATCTGGTTGGATTTTTAATGGAGCGGGACGACGCCGAGATAAACTTGCTGAGGTCTGACGATTACATTCAATTATGAAACCGGAGTCCAGCAGAAGCATTTGCGGCGGCTTCAGGTCGAATCCAATTCCCTCAGCCATTGTGCTCGTGTGCTTCCTTGGTATTCTGTGACCAGACATTTGATGTTCCTCTTTTATGCTGTGAATGGGCTTCCCCACACGAAGAAACCCGTTTTCCCACTTTGGTCATGGGCTTTACCGCAGTTCTTTCTATCAATCCCAGGTTCCCAAAGTGTGGTACGCAGATTGGCGTACGGTGAGTGGGCACGTGAAATGAAAAGCATGGAGTTGTTCATTGTTGTGTGTGTTTGATGTGCATTGAAAGCGTTCCTTCCAGATGATTGTGTGTTAAATGAGAGCTGGTCAATTAGCGTGTTTTTTTCCGTCATTTGTTTGCTGACTGGATACACTGACGATGATAGACCCCCCCCAATTTTGCACGTGCAAGTAAATTTATGTTTAATTCATCTTTGGTTGTTGCGGCCACTTTGTCGGGCGGTCCGTGAACACACCGTGTGTGATGCAGATTGAGACTTGTGTATGACTTTCTTAAAAAGCTTTAATACGGCATTTGGGGAACATCACTGGACGAAGTATGGGGAGTTTTACAAGCGAATCGTCCGTCAAACACCAGCTAACGCAGTCGTGTGGCGTCTCATCCTCTGGAAGTTTCATCTTCTCTTCAAAAAGTATGCCGCACATGTTCTTTGTCTAATTTAAGGTGTTCTTATTGTTCCTTTTTCCACGTCATATAGCCAGTATCCGGGGTGCAGTCAGGAATTCTGGGTCCCGTGAAAGAAATCATACCCCCCCCCCCAGACACACACACTTATTAACATACTTAATTACTTTTTTTAGTAATTATCAATTTTATTATTTTCTAGTCCCCTGGAAGTCAAGGGACCTTGACCTGATTTTTGCCCTTTTATACGGCACCCCCGGCCAATACCACTCATCATAAATAGTTTGGAAATATTCATAATTCATCCATGTGATCAGTATCGGCTGATTTCCGTCCTGGGTGATCGGTATCGGAATCAGCAGCATAAAACCCCGATCGGAGCGTCCCTAATGGAAACACAAATAACCAAACATATCTTACACCTCTAAGCCAAGTCGGTTTTAAATGAGCAGCCACGTGATTTTTGTTATATAATGCCATGATATACATTATAGTGATATACGATATATGTTTCAGTGTTTTTTTTAATGTACAGGAGTCGGGGTACACCTGAAGGACAAACAATGCCAGCCATAATTGAACAAAGTGAAAAACCGCATGGCAGCAGGTCAAGCCTTCGATTAGTTTGGCCTTTTAAAGCCAGCAGAGACAGTCGTGATGACAGGGATGGGCAGCGTGTGACAAAAATGTGCCGTTAGTACCAAACAAGAGTTAGTGGGTTCCCCCTGGTGTTCCAGACAGCGCACGTGCACACTCGCTGATCCCACGTATGTTAAGGTTTACTATGACACGACAAATGCGTGCCTCTAGACGACGCAAATCTACAGCCCGACACACAAGCTCACCTGTAGATGTTGGGGTCCAGCAGCATGGCGGTGTCCTGCGGCAGCTGGGATAAGTGCACCACTTTTGTCTTCAGCTGAGATCGCTCGGTTTCATTCACCCACACGTCAGGCAGACTGTTAAAAACACACACACACATCCACAGAGCGCGCGGTCAGGGGCACGAGCCGTGATGAGGAGGTCAAGAAAAGAGGGGCGGGGTGGTGGTCACGATGAATGGGCCATGAACGTGAGTGAGATGGACAAAGGGACCCTTTGACACCGAGGCCAAAGCACGACAGAGACTGCACACATTAGCCCCGAGAGGACTGGCCTCGGTATGGTTCTGATGCAAGTCTGGTGAAAGCGCATGCACGCACCGAGTGTGACGTAGCATATCAGGCCCGTGTAAAATGCCCATTCCTCATCTTCAAGACCGAGGTAAATGGCGGCGATGCGCGCGGGCCGCACGCACATGATGTGCTCGGCTGCACCTTACTGTACCCACGTCAGCGCCATCCCCTTAAAAGGAGGGAGTGTGCAAGCGCTCGCGTGGCAAGTCGGGTTGCAGAAGATGGAAACAAAGAGCTTAGCAAGTCGACTGTGCCTCTCCGCCCTCCTCGCCCACCCCCCGTCTCCTCCCCCCAGCATTCCCCTCGTCACCACGTGCGTCATCGCTGGAGCCCCCTGAGACACACACACACACACACACACACACACGCACACACACACACACACACACAGCCAAGCAGGCTGACACCCTGCCAAATCGCTTATTCACATGCTTAATCAGTCCGTTTGCTGAGATGGCGTGAAGGTAGTTCACATGCAGTGCATTCGGGCCGCTGGAGGGGGAAAAAAATGGTAAAAAAATATATTAAGGGTTCGGCCAAGGTCAGGAAAAGGACAGGAGACAAACAGTACACGCCAGACTATTCCAATGTGCTTACAGGATGCAAATTGTTTGAGTACGTTTGCATTTTTACAAGCCATTTGGAAGCAGCACCAGAGCAGATAGAGACGCATTTACCAGGACACCAGCAACCCAATCTCTGATCGGCATCGAACATAATCTGACACAAACGTAATTAACTTCATCTGGTATCTTGCTTCCAGATGAGTTCTACACTTTGGTAGCAATTCATGAGCAAAAGGCCGTTTCCCTTTCAAACCAGCAACCATCGGGTTGGGAGACGACCACTGAATGAATTGTCGCCAATGGGGGGAAAAACATCACAGAAATGACTGGATTGTGGAAAACTTAAAGAAAAGTCCCAATAACTAACATGTCTTGACTGACAAGAACATTTTGATGTTGGGGCCGCATGGTGGATGAGTGGGTAGCATGTTGGCCACAACATGTCCGCATGTTGGCGGAAAAAGAATGGAATGGAGGACGAGGAATAGAATTGTGTACAATTGCATTTGTATCCAGCCTTGGTTAGCGTCATTGATCTGTTCCAGAACGTCTGACTAGCCAAAATACTTGACCTCTAACCAAGGCGAGTTTTCCCCATAGAAAATAATGTGAGAGCAATGAATCCACTCCAGACACCCACAAATTTCAACACATTCTATTAAACACTACAAAAAAAAAATTGCTTTTTTTGTCCCCCCGCTGAAGGCTGGATGGCTGAAATGTCCATCCAGCCGCTGAAACGCGTCGGGGCTGAATAAGGTCCATTAAGACGCTCCATATAAAGTAATAAAGTCATCTTAACAGGGTTAGACAGTGCCTTGGGTGTTTGTAGTCTTTGGTGATTTCCTATTCCCAAGAAAACCTCGTCCTTGTGACTGCTACGCTTTTTGGAGGTCCTGGCAGCAACACAGTTTCTAGATGATTTTGCAGAAAATGAACATTTAAAACCACTTTTAGCTTTGCAAAGACGGAGGGGAAATAGAAACGCTTATGTTTGGAGGGAAGTACTTTGTTTTTAAGTGTTATTTTTTTGAAAAACCTTCCATGGTTCGTGGTCTCGGTTTTGTTGTTATTCATCAGAATGGTACTTGCTGTTGGTGAGGTACATCCCAGCCAGCTCAGCAACACGAACACCATCTCCGAACTTTGGGAATGACTCCTGTCTTGAATTCGATAGTGGTCTTCGGCCTTTTTAGGATGTTTCTGTCACTCGTAACCTTTTTTATACTCCTGGCGACTTATTTAGAGTCGTCACACTCAACGAAACAATTTGCAAACGTGACTAATCAACGCATAAGGTCTATTGTTTGGCCGCTGGAATTGGCATGTATGGGGTATGGCAAGATTTTCTCTTGGGAGTGTGATCCAAGATGACTGCATACACAAACAAGCAACTACAAAAACATTTTCTTTCTTTCTTTATCAAAGATACCAAAAAATGTACATTTGCCATTCATGGCACCGCTCCTCACCTTGCCCTCCCAACTACAAATGGCAGCCTTATGCTAAATGCGCCCAAACACGTCGACAGCCAATCAATGTCAACTTCAGCAGGCGACCTACCGTTTTTCACCCGCGGCAACTTAAGCACAAAAAGCCCAACACACAGAACTTTGGCAGATGGCGAACCGCAAGGCGGAAATCCATGCTGGCAGGCTGGAATGTCATGCTCTCGTTACTTTCTGTGTCCTTCTCATTGTTTTAAACTACGCAAGACACCTGTTGTGTGCCAGGATGCCGCAACAAACAACGAGATGGGAAGGAAATAGCATTTGACTGCATTCCCAAATCTCCCAGAGGACGACATAAGTCCCCTCTTCCACGGTGATGATGCCACAGACTAAGCAACAGTTGCAGGGGGCTGCAAACACAACTCCATTGCTCCTGACAATCACCCAGGTTTATCCAATCTTGGGCAATGATAAACCTATACATTTGAAAATTGAATGCAACACCAGGAAGGGTTGGTGGGAAGAGGACCCACTCCTTTGCATCCCAACAACCGTCTTGATGGCACTGAAGAGCAAAACCATTCCTGTCTGGGCCTCCTCCTTTAGAGCTTATATACAGTGGATCTTACACAAACTTCTCACACAAGAGCTGTCCTATCCAGTCCGTTTGTCCCACATAGTATTTGAGCAATAACTGATGAAGTCCATTTGCAATCGATTCTACGCAATTGGAAAACTAAAAACAGTTAGTACACTTTCAACTGTGCTGCACCATTAGCAATATGCTAACCTGCAAAACAGACTACGTCTCTCGCTGTTAATGAACCGAGCGGCTACGTAAGTAAATCGGTAGCAACAGGATCTTGGCTGGACATTGCTCGCCATTGTGGTTTTGTGTTACCATTTGTTGTCGTCTATCACTCACAAAGTTGTGTCAGGACAGACACAAAGTGGGCAAACCTTTCGACTAACGGGCCACAATGGGTTAAAAAATTTGGCAGAGG
Organism: Oostethus manadensis; assembly: GCA_024372805.1. Taxonomy (NCBI): domain Eukaryota; kingdom Metazoa; phylum Chordata; class Actinopteri; order Syngnathiformes; family Syngnathidae; genus Oostethus; species Oostethus manadensis. The sequence goes on along the minus strand of QODF01000085.1, from coordinate 1,325,352 downwards.
GGCCGTCTACATATAAGCAGCATCAAAGACGGTGAAACGAAATGAAAAGACAACACGTCACATAAATCAAGTACTACTACCACGTGTGTGACAAACAGCTAAACACATACCTTAAAGCTGTTATTTCCAAATGCCTGCAAGGCATGCTGGGTAGTCCAGCGGCAATGTCAACTATGAACAATAAACATTGGATATCAGCACTACGTTAACTCCTCTTTGTTTACTTTTCCTCTAGCGTAATTTCCAGTTGTGCAAAAATGCGAACACAGCTAAATGTTGTGAGAAAGCCACAAGCTACCCAGCATGCCTTGCGGCATATATGGGTGTTTTTTGTTTTTTTTTTTGAAATTGCGCGTGGATATTTGTTTGTATGCACACTTGCTGCCTTTCGACGTTGAAGGTAAAAAAAAAAAAAAAAGGAAATCCCCGGTGGGCCGGATGAGGACATTTGGCAGGTCCGATGTGGCCCGCGGGCCGTAGTTTGCCCACCCCTGCCTTAGCGGGAACATTTTCCATAACCCTCAGAGTCTTTCTCTACACCATTATACACATAAATAAATTACCCTCAACAGAAACCTCTTAGTTCCAGGAACTTAAGGACTTCGGTGGAAACTATAGTTCTTTTTTAGAAAGTCATGTTTTATAACCCGCACTAAACGATGTGTGTGTGCTGCATTGTCACTCTTTTTTTTGGTGGGGGGACATAAAAGCGAAACTGGAGAAGCTGGAGTGACATGACAAGAAACAGCTCCCCTTTAGCGCGCCATTAGTGTTGGGTTTAGTGTTCTTGTGCAAGGCATACTTCAAAATGACAGGAGGTCCTGCTAAGTTTTAAACATGCCGTAAACGGCAAACTGTGTTTTGAATGTGCACGTTCACATGCATTCGCTCAATTCTGGAGCCCCCCTAAACGTGCTACGGTTAAGACTGTGGCAGGGCCGCAACCGACACCATCGCTCAATCCTTCACACAAAACCAAATAAAGACAAAAGGGATGTGTTTCCTTTTCCACAGGAGAATGTTATTCATCTTTATTATTGGCGAGGCAGAAATGTATATTGTAAGCGCCGTCTCTTTGGGGGGTGTCTGCCACAGAGGAGCCCGTAGTTACAATCTGGATTGATGGCTGCCGCCAAGTCTAGAAGCTGGCGGAGATGACAGGAGCAATAAGTTCAACACAAAGCAGCGGCGTATATTAAATTGCAAGCATATTAAAAAGGCTCCATTTGGACCTCGGCAGAATAACTGCGGAATTCAAATGTCGTTTGGAAAGACATCTCAGCGCAGAGCTGAGGGAAGCGGGTCTCAGTCGGGCGCAGAAGTAAGCAGTATAACGTTATTTCACACGAAACCATCATCTGTGGAAAAGAATTATCCACAATGTGACTGGACTGCCTACTAGAACAATTTGAATAAGTGCAGGTTCTGTGGCAAATGATTGTCACTTTTATTGTGTGTGTCACTTTCCTCAAATTGTGTTGGCTAAAAACACCCAAAATGTTTTGCATCCTTGGAACTGTTTGGAACGTGGCATTGGGCCGGCCGGGATCGCCCACCTCAACAATGCATGTGCAACCATTTGCTCGGTCAAGTCAAATTTCCAGGATCCGCAGCCCTCTTCTGTTCCAAGAACAAAGGTGGCTACATGTATAGCACAAATTGCACAACCGTTCTTACCAAGGGTGCAGGATTCAGACCAAAAGTACAATAATAACTGTACTCGACTAGAAACTACCCTTTAACTATCACACCCCGCTTGAACAAACTAACACCTTCAAGCAATCAAATGTCTTAATCCAAATTTTCTTTTTTTAAACCTTTAACATCAAAACGGTAGCTGGCAACATATAAGATACCTAATACACCAAACAAATGTCAATAGACCCAGTCCCCAGATACCAGAAAACTTCCCAATGATGCCTGAAAAGTCGCTACAGTTGTCGCTAGTCGCGTTTGAGAAATGATGTTGGAACGCCGGCAGATCCAGCAACAAAATCACCAAGACTGCTCGTAAAGGCGTTCCTTGGTAGCAGTCTTCTGGAAAATGATCAATCAAAAGTATTCATTTTAACTACAGCATAGCATGCTGGGAAATGCGTAATCCAGCCATTCCACATCTGCATCTCATGGGCTGGACTGCGTTTGTGTGGATACAAAATACCAGTTTTTACTTTATTGAAACAAACAACTATAGTCTTATACGCGCAGTGGCCTCTCGCTCTGTCCATTTTCCTGGCTCATCCAATCAGCAGTCAGCATACAATCATGTCCTCAGAGGTGATTGGAAAGTAGAACTTTCAAGCAGGCAATGAACAAGCAGGAACGCGTACATTTTCAATAACAAAGAAGGTTTTAAGGTTTGTGATGCTTTCAATATCCAATAATATACACGTGTTCTCAACAAATAACACGAAAGATGCAAAGGAAAAGGGGCGCTGCCCTGCTCAGTCCACGCCTAAATGCTGCAAAAGCAACTGGTAGGTGGGCGGCAGCATGAACGGACATTACCCAGAGCCAAAACGCCCAGCCCGAGCAAACAAAGTGCTGCTGAATGCAAAGACTTTGATATTGCACTATTTCCAAAACCAGCTTGGGGTCAAACGGCCACTGCAAATGTTTTACACGTTCTACCCCGTACGATGCCAGCGCTCGCAATGATTGCTGACGTCAGTTACTCGTTAATCCAAACACAGTTAATGAGTGCCAGTCCCAATCTGACAGGCCAACACCGGCACTGCTAACCCGACCGCCCGCATTAACCTGCTAAAAATCGCTCCGAAAAGGAACACACGTTTGAACGCACTTGATTGTGACCTCGGCATTGAATGTTACATTTGGTTGCCTGGTAAATCTGCCATCATTCTCCCCACAGCTCTTGCTACTACTGCCCCCAAAACATGCCTACTCCATATTCTCAAACATCAGGTGGATTTCATGGCCGACTTCACATCATCAAACCCTATCATGGTCTTTATTGCTGTTGATCGCGTAAACCAAGTGACTGAGAACGGAGGATGAAGAATCACAGGATAAGCTTGGCTACAGAACGGTGAACAGAAGCTGTCAGCAGCAATCTACTTCCCGATGCATCACCTGGTCTTCTCGGGTCAGCGGCATCTTTGTTCTTCTTCTCACATTGCTCGAAGGTGCATATACCTTTCTGGCATTTATTCCACTCCAGTTATTCCGATCTTTCTGCTCGGTTCTAGATTTTTCACCGCTCCACATCGCTCTGCTCGATGACAATCTGTGCAGAGGCTGTGCAGGTGAAACTTTTAATGGAGCGATGTAGTGACACAACTACCCGACCGAGCATGGCAGTATTCTGGTATGTACCGCACTGGATCTGCATGGCCTCCAGCCCAATTGGTCAATGAGCTGGCCCCAAGGTTCCCCTCCACTGAGCTGTGGCTGATGTGTGAAAAACTAAGCTGGGAGTACGGATGTTCATGACCTGGCAGGAATTTTAAGATCACGGCCTTACCGTTCCGAATCATAAGGAACGTTTAATGTGAGAATTGCTCATGCATGTTGCCTCTAAGCCTTGCAGGAGTATCAACTCCAAAATATAGTTTTCTTTTTTTCCTCCAACACAGAGAACATGTTTTTGGAGTCAAGTCACCTGTAAACTTTGCTAGCACAATTTGTTATTCTTCTTTTAATGACGTACCCTTATTTTGATGGCACAATTAGAGCAAATGTGGCAGACAGTGGTCTTAATATGATGGCCGGACGCGTGCTGTGTGTGTCTTCTGAAGGTGAAGACGAGCCGGGTGCAGGGATAAATCCGCCGCACGTCCTTATTTCGCTCAGAACCTGCACGACATCAGCGGGCATCGTGTAATGCTGGCTTAAATTAACAAGCGCTAAAAAAAACAACGCAGGTGGAAACACACTCAGCACTACCGTGCTCCGCTAAACTAATTTGACACAGTCCAGTCGCGCTTCGTAAGACAGGAGTTTTCGCCAAACCTCACCCCTTTCGACCCGCCATATTAAGCCGCGTTAAGTTTAGGCGGGGCCGGGTTGATGTTTGTGATGAGAGGCCGCTCACAATTAGTGAACTTTATCATCATAGACCCACCGCTAATACCTATTCACAATCCATGCACAACTATTACAGTTACAAGCTCCAGTTGCAAAGTTGCTGCATTTTTTGCTTGGTTAAATAACATTTTTGCTTCGTTTTCCACACCCCAAATCTGCCCTTTTTCTGGATAATTCTAAGCTAATGTCTGAGCAACGGAGAACAAACTGGACATACTCCAATGTGAGCCAGGACTGGAGTTGTGGAGAAAAGGATTCGCACCAAACAGCAAAGACGGAACATTTTAGAATCAATCCATCCATCCTTTTTCCTCCGCTTATCCGAGGTCGGGTCACAGGGGCAGCAGCCTAAGTAGGAAAGCCCAGACTTTCCTCTCTTCGTCCAGCTCTTCCCGGCAACTCCCCAGGCGTTCCCAAGCCAGCGGAGAGACCCGGTCTCTCCAAAGTGTCCTGGGTATTTCTCGAGGCCTCCTACCTGTTGGACGTGCCCCAGAAACCTCCCCAGGGAGGCGCCCGTGAGGCATCCTCACCAGATGCCCGGGCCACTTCATCTGGATGTTCTCAATGCAGATGAGCGAGGGCTACTCCGAGTTTCACCCGGATAACTAAGGGAGAGCGAGCCACCCTGCGGAGAAAACTCATTTTGGCCGCTTGTATCTGCAATCTTGTCCTTTCGGTCACTACCCAAAAAGCTCATGCCCGTAGGTGAAGATAGGAACGTAGATCCACCGGCAAACAACCGTTGCAGAGTCCACATCACTGCAGATGCCGCACCAAAACGCCTGTCCATTTTGTGTTCCATCCTTCCCTCACTTGTGAAAGAGACCCAGAGGTACTTAAACTCCTCCGATTGGGGTAGGATCTCATCCCGGACCTGGAGATGGCACTCCACCCTTCTCCAGGTGAGAACCATTGACTCGGACTTGGAGGTGCTGATTCTCATCCCAGCCGCTTCACACTTGGCTGTGAACGGATCCAGTGAGAGTTGAATGAAGCAAACAGGACCACATCATCTGCAAAAAGCAAGGACCCAATCCTGCCTCCAAACCGGAACCCCTTGACTCCCTGGTTGCGGCTACAAATTCTGCCCATAATAGTAATGAATCGTGACAAAGGTCAGAAGACCATTTGACTTACTGTCAGCATCGGTCATACAGGGAATGAACTGCTTTAATTAGGTGGTCCGATACCCCATATACCTGGAGTACCCCCCACAGCATTCCCCGAGGAACACAGTCAGATGCGTGTACATACATGTACAGTAGACTGGTTGGACAAACTCCCATACATCCTCAAGGACCCTGCTGAGACCATGGACCTGGTCCACAGTTCCCAACCAGGACGAAAACCACATTGCCCCTCCTAAATCCGAGATTCAACTAACCTGTGGGTCTTCCTCTCCGAAATATTTCATAATGTCCCCACGAAATATATCATTTTTGTGTACGTGAGCCCTTCTTCACTTACACGGATATCACACATGGTGTTTACTCCAATATTGCAATTATCAGCATATTCTGAAACTGTCACCGCAAAAGAGATACTTGATTAATCTCCAATATTGCAATATCATACTGTTTTGAGTTAGAAAGTACTCACATGTCTTCAGGCGTCCAGTGTAAAAGGACTTTCACTTTTCCTGAGCCCTCTTTCCTCTTGGCTAGCACCTACACAGACACAACCGGACACAAAAACATCAACTCTTTGGCGCGTTTTGCCCAATAATCGGTCACGTGTAGCATCAATGGCAAATGTGACCGAGAAATTTAATTTTTTTTTATTTTTTTTTTTTTTTTTTTTTTAGACTGTTTCAGAGCTACCTGTGATCCACCGAGCACGACTGCACAAGTCCCGCTGGTCCGTTGAGACCCATCTTCAAAGACATGCCCCCTCACGGCCCTCCCATAAATAATGAGGCTTCCTATTCAAACATCTCACCAAGCGATACACGGCCCAATCGTTAACCGTAATAATCAACGTGAGAGCTCTTAGTAATGCATGCAAAAGCAAAGTTAGACTTCTATTTTCAATGTAGCCTATTCCCTGTCGCACCGCCAGGCATTTGAAGAAACTCTGTTGAATTGCCGATTCATTATCATTTTTTTCAATTAAAACATTAAAGACCTAATTTCCACAAAATAAAATAACATTGCAGAACAGTGGCTGGGGATGTTGAGGTGAAAACACTAGAATGAGCCATTACATGCAAATTGACATCTCAAGCAGTTCCTTGTTGTAACTTTGCTGATTAAGATTTTCAGCTTATAAAAACCCCAAACTCGGAAAATTAGAATTGTGCTGCAAGAACTGCTAAGGAAAATCCAAAGAAAAATGAAAACTTGAAATGTATAGATTTGCATATTATTCCATTATATAAAATGTCACCTTTGAAGTTGAAGTGCAGAAATACAACAACCTTTTCAGGATGTTCTGGGTAGTGCTGTATTATGCTTGCTAGCCGGGGAACCTACACTACATCACGAAAAGGAACCATTTTTATTGTAGTCCTATATGAGTTCTCAGGAACAATACTATAGAGATGAAACGTGGATATACTTGAGAGTAGTCAGTGTACTGCTTGTATAGTAATGTGCGTTTACTGATCGCCGAGAAATAAAAATCTACAACCATTAATGTCTAAATAGCTGGAAACTGGTTCACTTACGCTTGTAGAACCAGGACTAAAATTCAGATTCTCGCAGGATAATTTGGTTTTTTTCTGGATTACGAGTTTTGATGGCCCATTTGGCAGCAACAGACACAGCCGCAAGCACCAAATGAAGAAGAAACCGGCCAACACCAAGCAAGAAGAAGCGGCTGCAAAGTTTGGCTTAACTTAAGAGCGGTTGGCAACACTTTCATATCGCCCTGCAAAGGAGGGTACCATCAGCATGATTAAACACCCCCCTCCCCCCCCGGTCTTTGGCACGCTACGTCGGACTTCCTTTAGGCTCTCAGAATCAGGGGGAGTCAAACAATATATGATTTTAGGATGCCCGCTGGTGTGGAAGTTTGGTGTAAATAAAAGAGTCACGGCATGCAAGAGCAACACAGAGTGTCTTTTTTTTTTTTTTTGCAAAAGTCAAGACACCTTCTGAACCCACACGACACACTTAAAAAAACAAAAACATGAACATCTGGATAAAATACACGAGTGCTGACGTGGTAGCTCATGGCAAACCTTCTACAAGTTGAATATTCTGCAGCATCGCACACACAGCAACGCAAAAACAACAGCGTGTGCGGAAGGTTCTCCTTGAGCTTTTTCAAAGTGTACGCCTGCGAAAACAGATCTGCGAAACGTTCACAGTGAAGTTGACGTGAGCAGATGAGTTGATGAGCAGAAAGGCGGGAAAAAAAGGCAGGTTTTTGATTGATACGCCCGTAAAAGTGATGGACAGACGGAATTAGAGCCAGTTCAGATGGTATACATGTAAGGTATGGTGTGTTCAAGGGCCGCTGAGCAAAGTGCAAAAAAACATGATCAGTGAAGCATCATGACAAACAGTTTAAAAACATTTCAACCGTATTATCATTTATTCATGATTTATTGCCGACTCGGGGTGAATGAGATTTGAATGGCCGATTTTGAAGGAAAGAAACAAAAGCAAACTACAAGTGCACTTTCATAACCAAACACCCCACATTGCGGAGCTGTGAACGTTTAATGGTGAAAGTGTGTTTTCAGACGGAAGCCCCACCTCTGTAATACTGCGCCTTCAGAAGATACCATGGAATGGGTGCTGACGTGGGAGATACTGTGACTGCATTCACTTTCCATTAGTCTGTGTTGTACGTACATTCCAAGTATCCGGATCATGATCGCACACAATTCCCTACTTCGGCACCTCGCAAAAATACAGCCGAGACAAACACGTTTTTTCTGGCTCGTCGGTTTCTTAGCATAACATCATCCCATCCATCCTGCTGACCCAGTAGACAGCAAAACTGGTCCGGAATTCACGCAAATATTGTCAGTAGGAAGAGAGAAAGCTGGAAAAATAAGCTGGAGTATCAGAAATAGCCGCAGATATAACCTCACGCGTCATTGCCTCTTTTATGTTAGGAATGTCTATTTTGGGGATGAGCTCACAAGTTCTTACGCACTTGCATGTCTGAAATTATTTTTGAAACTCAGGAGACTGGCTGCGGCACGGAGGGAATCTGGTTTGAGGAGAACACGGAGAGCAAATGGAGAACAACACAAAAGACCTGCCCTGGAGATCTGCTTTCAACTTGTCACTTTTCACCCCCGGAATAATTTTCTTTACTTTTGCCAAATGTTTGGACAGAGAGTACTTCATTCATGCAGTTGTGGTGTTAAGTTTTGCATTATGAGCACATGTCTAGGTAGGGTTTGATGCATGAGTAGGATTTTAATTTGGCTTTATACACACACACACAAAGCAAACGCTTAAGTAGCAAGGTCGACAAAATCATTGACAAAACATCGATGAGACATTACATTACATTACATTGCCTCCCATTCCGTGTGGAAGTGGTAAGCTTGAGGCTTAAACTTAGAAGAAAATTCAAGGCAAACTGTTTAGCTTGCTCGAAGCCATTGGAGTCCCCGCAGCATACGAGTGGCACAACGTGATGTAAACAAAGAATAGCAGGTGTGTAGAGGGGACTATAGGTGTGCTATTTTACGTCTACAGGGCTCGAATAATGTTTAAAACCATATAAACAGGTTTTCTATGCTATGCCTATTTTTTCTTTGACTATTACATGTGTTTATTGTGGACCTGTCTGGAACCAATTAACCGCTATAAATGAGGGAAGACTCTATATCGAATGTATTTTTTGTATTATTGTTAATGACCTATGGTCATGACCTTATTTTTACACTCACCCATGTAGTCACCTTAATATTCTTGTTACCCAAGATAGCAGATATCATCTGAGAAAATTCAAGGCAGTTTACCTGGTAGGGGAGCAGAATCTCTGACGGACAGAAAGTGAAGTCGAGGGTTACAGAGCTGAGTTTTAGCTTTTTGTTGGCCACGGCTGCGGCAGTAATCCCTGTTATTTTTATGATTACTGTAATTTGCAGTTTACAAACCGCACCTTTTTGCTTTGATCTCTGCAGCCTACAGCAGTGCGGCTAACTTACGTGACATCTTCTTTACCTCAGAACTACGACTAATCGCTTATACACAGTGCTGCTTGCGAGTCAGCAAGGAAACAGTCACTCTTTCTTTGGCTGGAGCCAATCACAAGCCAGCAGTGAATCACAACGAGCTTGTCAAATTACTGGAAATGGCCGGAGGTCATTACAGTCTGCTTCACAGTGTTATCTTATAAAGAACACTAAACTCATCACACAGCAACTTAACACACACACACATATATAGGTGTATACAGTATATATATACACCACACACACACACACGTTTTCCCATAGTGCATGTGGAGGATTTCATCCGAGGAAAGCATTTCATTGGTTATGCCTGCCGGGGCACTGCAATGAGGTCAGCAATGAGGTGTTCTGGGCTGTGAAGGATGGTGCATCCTTCGGCTCCGCCTGGTGGACAGAGGCAGCATTGCAGCGCCTCGGCAGCCATCCATCCATTTTCTTGTCCTTCAATGAAATGCTGTGCTGGGACTAAATGCACTATGGGAAAAAAGTTACAATGAGTGTTTTTGTCATTTTACACTCGTATCGGAAGGTATACCTTTTGAGTGTTAAGCTGCTGTGTGATGACGCTTTGTAAGATGACGCGGTGGGTCAGACTGTTATATGATGAGGCTTGATAATGATGACGGTTCGATAAGTCACAATATGGCATACCAAGATGTGGACACGTGCGGCTTACATATTTACAAATCTGTTTTTCTGTGGTTGCGGCTTAAACCTGGAAATTGCAGTACTATTATTATCGTGCCTGTTGTGAGATAATTGAATCCTGCGATAAAAGCCAATTGTCGAAGTCTGTCTTACCGAACAGTTACCAAAGGTGACCAACGTAGAACACTTTTAGTTTTAGCTTTTAGTTTATTCCTCCATTTGCACTCCTGAAAGTGCCTGATTTGGGCAAAAATATGTACAACTTATAATATATAATGTTTATAATAGCATACCTACATGGATTTGCTTCCAAAATGTAAAATATGAAAGGGGTCCCCGCGTCCTATGGGTCTTCATTCTGCAGCCCTTGGTTTAGACACCCCTGGGGTAGGGCTTTATGGTAAGCGTGTGCAACGTATGGAAAGGTGAAGATGAAAGAAGCAGCATGAAATGATTTGGGATGTGACTGCGTTCATTGTGCCATGTCAATCAAACTAAGCACCCGGGGCCCAAGAGAAGGGGTAGCAAAAAGGGGCGGCTGTGTTGTGAAAAGAACATCAGAGTGGCCCCAAAACAGGCATGAAAAACAGGCAGGACCACAGCCGGAGGAGGGCAGGCCTGTTCTAACTGGGTGCCTGTCTTGTGTCAGGAGGTCAAGAGCTGAATGACGCAGATTGGCGCAATAACAAAAACATCCCATCATAAACATGGCTGAGTTGCTCGAGCGTGCCAGCAGGCTCACTGACCAAACTCCATCGAACCCCCACAGCTCTGCTCTGTCCCTAGCTTGGAGGAGTCCACTGGGGGCCTGTGGTGCTCCTTCTGCTCCTCAACTCTCTAGGGCTGCAGGGAAGGAGAACACATACTCAACTGGCCAGATCGCCTTCCGATTCCATGACCCTGACGCTCACCTAAACCCCTTTCCTTGCCCTCTTTCTAAAAGCGTCCCTCTTGCTACGTGTTACTCTTCCACCGCTGGCTGCCTTCTTCTGTCCGAGCTTGTGACCGAGACCGCCTCCAAAGCTCTGTCTTTGCATTTTTCCTTGCACCTCCTCATCTTGCAAGAGCAGAACACCACCACCACCAGTTTCCCGATGCATTCAGCCATGCGCGGCAGCCCGCCACAAGTACATGCGAGCTGCCACGCATGGATTTGTGCATCGTGACTCCACCCCAAATTCCCACGTGCTTGGCAAAAGCTGTCATTTTATCTTGAAATCTGCAGTCTGCCTTTGTAGCAGTGAGTCTAATTCCAATGATCAGTCCGTCAGTGATTTTCACATTCACAATTATTTGCAACTTCTATTTCTTATTTAAGGTCATGGTGCACAATTCAGTAGAATCCCCGTTACGTGTACATTTGTCACACAACAACAACAACAAAAAGGAACACTATCATGGGTGTTTTTTCCGCCTCATATCGCCAGTTCCGTTTCATGCAATGGGGGATTTTTATTATTAGATCAAAAGCACCTCAGGAGACTGTTTCCACTTTTCCCTTGGAGGGTAAACATGGATTTTACATTTCATGAACACGCTAATTGTTTCTGCGAGGCTAGCCAGTAGTGGCATGCAACCGCAACATCACACAATTAAAACGTGTAATGACGTCAATTAGCTGACTGCGGAGGAAAAGTAAACAATATGCTAAGTAGCATTCATTCAAGGGTATTCAGCCTACGCCGTCAAGTAGTCACGTGATAGTGGTAGCAGTCCTAGATATAGTGGTGTAAAAAAGTCCCCCCTCCCTTCCTGATTTCTATTTGACAGTTTTTTTGAGATCCGTGACAACACAACTGATCCCAAATGCAGTTTTTAAAAGGAAACCTTTTATTATGTAGGGAGCAAAACATCCAAAGCTACATGGCTCGGTGTGGAAAAGTGATTTTTGTGGTGGTCGGGCCGCCCTTAGCAGCAAAAACTGCAACCAAGCGTTTGCCATAACTTGCAACGACTCTTACACAACGTTGGCCCACTTATCTTTGCAGAATTGTTGTCATTCGGTCACATTGGAGGCTTTTCCAGCAAGAAGCGCCTTTTTAAGGTCATGCCACTGCATCTCAATAGGATTTAGGTCGGACTCCAAAGTCTTCATTTGGTTTTTCTTCAGCCATTCAGAGGTGGACTTGCTGGTGTGTTGTGGATTATTGTCCTGCTGCACAACCCAAGTTGGTTTCAGCTTGACGTCACCAACAGATGACCGGATATTCTTCTTCAGGTTTTTTTTTTGGTAGACAGAAGAATTCATGTTTTCATTTATCACAGCAGGGACACACACCTTCCAAAAAGTTCAACTTTTGTCTGGTCAGACCACAGAGGATTTTCCCAAAGGTTACTGGGATCATCAAGATATTTTCTGGCAAAATTGAGACGAGCCTTAATGTTGTTTTTGTTCAGCAGTGGTTTTAGTCTTGGAACTCTGCCATGCAGTCTGTTTTTGTGGTGCAGTAATGAACACTGACCTTAACTGAGGCAAGTGAGGCTTGCAGTCATTTGGATGCGGTTGTGGGGTCTTTTGTGACCTCTTGGATGAGTCGTCGCTGCACTCTTGGAGTCATTTTGTTTGGCCGGCCACTCCTGGGAGCGTTCACCACTGTTTCTAAACTGCCATATGTGGATACCGGCTCTCCCTGTGGTTTGCTGGAGTCCCAAAGCTTTAGAGATGGTTTTATAACATTTTACAGGCTGACAGGTCTCAATTGATCTCAGTTACGTTATGTTTTCGCAGATGGGGGAGAGTTGGCTTTGTTTTCTCCTTTACCAAAAAGTTTCATTTAAAAACTGCATTATGTGTTCAGCTGTGTTGTCATTGACTAATATCCATTTGATGATCTGAAACTTTTAAGTGTGACAAACGTGCAAGAAAAACAAGAAACCAGGCCAAATCTTTTTCACACCACTGCATGAGGTGCTTGAATGTGACTACACGCTGCAGATATGTTTTATTACGCCGTCTTTTTAGTGTCGGAGAGGAGACAAAGCACCCTCTGGTGGAACTATAAGGAAAAGAAAAATATAAGCATCCCAAATGTTACGTTGTCAGTAAAACACGCCTACTTCCCGTGTGCAACTCAAGATGCGAGGGCCAGATGTGGCCCGTGGAAGCCTGGGAATAAAATGTGCCAATAATGCTCTTGACCTTTTTCCTTGCAAATGTTAAAATACGTACGCCAGCAGTTCTTCTAAACTGTAAGATTCTTCGGGGGTAGCTTTGCTTTTCCTACTCTTTTTGGGCACGTGGAACTGTCCGTTGTAATAAGTGATGCATTCCAATGTAATTCATATGCATGTTCCCAAAAAAATCACCAACCAAAACAATATTATCTGATCCCGGAACCACATATTCCATGCATTTTTTTGTTTGTTACTAAATGTAAATACTCGAATGCCTGTTTGTCACCTTGGCCTTCTCATTTCAAAGCAAAGTATCCATTTTGTTAGTAAAAATATAATAACAATTGTGTAACAGGTTAGATTGGGTTATATTCATATACATTGAGGGTTTCAGGGGGGCGGCCATAACTACAATGTGGCCCTCAATGAAAACGTGTTTGACGCTACTACTTGGACAACGCTTACACAACAACGCTTCTATTATTCTCTTATGAATACACATCTTTATAACATAGATGAATTGATACTATATTGCACTCCGTGTTAGGAGCGGTGCCAGAAGCATACACACCTACACAATCCAATTGTCTTCCCCGTGAAGCTTGATTCAGAGAAAAACACCTCTGAAGCCTTGAGGCAAAAAAAGGTTCACACAAAGTGCACAGTTTATTTTAAGTATTTTTCCAAAAGTGAGACTCTACCGCCCCCTGTTGACCAAACACAGCGTAATAAAAAGTCCTTGGATGGCCTGGGGACAAAAGCGCAAATTAAGGTAATGTAATGTACCGTAAGGTAATGTCTCATCAATGTAACACTACAGACGCTTGGTGATCAATGAAGAACATGACTTGTCGTTCAACTTTGACTAATAATAGGCCGCAGTCAAGCACATAATCCCGTATGCACTTATTTTTTGCATAAGAGTGAGAGATCTTGGTTATTTATAAACCATAGATGCTTGTCTGGCTTCATTCTTCCTGACTTAGCAAATGGGTTTGGAAATTGTTGTAGACAAACACGATTGGATGAAGAAAGACTCACCGTGCTGTTGAAGACCACACTGTGGCCATTGCCCACGCTTTCAATGTGAGTAGCGAGGTTGAGACAGATGGCTCGGTGACGGATGGCGTCCATGGTCTGAGCATCAAAGAAGTCATGGGGCCTCGCTGGTGGGGTGGACAGACAGTGAGGTTTGCGTGTTAAGGTCGGTACTGAAGTTAGTACAGCATCAGACTCCCTCGGTACGCTACATTACGTGAGTTGTGGACTCCTATGGAGCAGCTAGACACCATAACCTGCACTGAAAGCTTTATAGAGTTTCCAGACTCTGCGTCTTTCCCTGCAGTGTTTCCTTGGGTTTCCTGCTTCCCGCCCGAACAGTCTGCGTAATTTACTCCGCCCCCTGCCCTCCTCCATGCACGCCTCCCACCAAGCCCACTCTGCTGTGAACAGTCACGCTCCCAAGCGCTCCCGAGGACTTCCGGACATGTCTCTTCCACATTGAATGGAAGCTGGGAACAGTACCTCTGGACTGGCGGACCGAGGTGGTTTTTAAGAAGGGTAACCATGGGGTGTTCCAACTATAGGGGGATCACACTCCTCAGCCTCCCTGGCAAAGTCTATTCTGGGGTGCTGGAGAGAAGGGTACGACCGCTAGTCAAACCTCGGTTACAGGAGGTGCATTGTGGTTTTTGTCCCGGTCGTGGAGTACTGGACCAACTCTACACCCTCACAAGGCTACTGGAAGGTACGCTGCCCAAACGGTCTACATGTGCTTTGTGGACCTGGAAAAGGTATTTGACCGTGTCCGTCATGGCGTCCTGTGGGGGATGCTCCGGAAGTAAGAGACTGGTGGCGCGCTACTACGGTTTTTGGTCCTTGTACAATTGGAGCAGGAACGAATGTGGTTCGAATTGCCAGCAGTAAGTCCATCCTGTTTCCGGTGAACGTTGGCCCCCACCAAGGTTGCCCTTTGTCACCGATTCTGTTCATAACCGTCATGGACAGAATTTCTAGACACAGCCACGAGGTTGAGGAAGTCCAGTTTGGTGGCCTTAAAATCTCGTCTCTGCTATTTGCAGATGACCTGTTCCTTATGGCCTCATCAGGCTGTGACCTTCAGCGTTGACTGGAGCGGTTTGCAGCTGAGTGTGAAGCTTCTGGAATCAGACTCAGCACCTCCAAGTCCATGGATGGCCATGGTTCTTAGTCAGAAACGGGTGGACTGTACCCTCTGGGTTCGGAGTGAGGTCTTGCCCTAGGTGGAGAAGTTCAATATCTTGAGGTCTTTTTACCAAGTGAGGGAAGGTTGGTTGGGGCCTGAGGTCGACAGACGGATCGGTCCAGTGTCTGCAGTGATGCGGTCACCATACCGGATCCTTGAGGTGAAGAGAGAGCTGAGCCGGAAGGCAAAGCTCTCTGTTTACCGATCGATGTTCCCACAAAGAATGAATGTGAGTTTCCCCCGTAGGGTGGTTGGACTCATCTTATGAGATAGGGTGAGGAGCTCAAACAAACGGGCGGCCATTTACACCAACATAAGTCGGCTTAAGAGGGCGTTTTTTAGAAGGACACGGTAGATCAGGACCTGACGAGTTGGTCCACGTAGATGGGTTGCCCACATAAGCGGGCGCCGCCGTAGTGGAGTTGAGGTGAAAACAGGCCAGTGAAATGTGTGTTGTGTTAGATACTTCCCGTTTACGTACGTAGGGAGCACCTGCGTTTGTTTTTGAGTTTCTTCCTCTTGTTGACGCCCGCCTTGGAGGGCGACTCCTCCTTGAGTTTGGCCTGGCTGGACATTTTGGAAGAGCTCTGCTGGCTGAAGTGACTGGGAACGTGGCGAGCCAGCCCTCCCTGCGACGCGAAGCTCGCATTGCAGCCGCCAACCACACACTGTGGCAGAGAGTAAGACAAGGGTGTGAGTATTTACTGCACAGTTGCAGAATTTTCGTTGTATTCCTTATGAATGGAACATTTTCAGAGTTACAGAATTGAATAAGTTGTTAAACATGAAAAAAACAATATTAGAGCTTTCTAGACATGGAAATAACACCCCTATAGTCACATTTTCACTCATATTGCCCAATATAGTAGACATCACCAGAGACGTTGCGATGAACGTGTTCCAGACGTGTGTAGGACAGGACGATACGGGTTCAGAGTTGAGCAGATTACGGCCACAACATTAGCCCATGCTATATGATTATTACCACTGCTAAGCGCCGGTATGAACGGAGATTATGTTCTTGCTGGCGTTTGTTTATGTTCAAAATAACTTGAAAAGTGATGAATAGATTTGGATGAAATTTTCAGGAATATTCAGAAATGGGACATGGAAAAACTGAATTGGATGTGGATTCAGGATTTTGGTCCCGGGGAAGACCTAGGACACGCTGGAGGGACTATGTCTCACAGCTGGCCTGGGAACGCCTCGGTGTCCTCCCGGTGGAGCTGGAAGAGGTCGCCGGGGACCGGGAAGTCTGGACTTCCCTACTGAAACTGCTGCACTGGACCCGGATAAGCGGAGAAAAATTGAATGGAATTATTATATTTAACCTACAACAACAACAACCTAAATCACCGTTTCAGTATAATAGACTAAACCATTCTTTTCTCATACAATAAAATCAACAGATTAGGGGAGATAAGTGGGGGCTCGGCTGCAGGAGATCATCTTCTTGCAGCAGGCCTCCAAAATTTGGTCTCTTTTAATCCACAGCATAGGACACTCATACAATAACCAGATTAGGGCAGACAAGTGGAGGCTCGGCTGCAGGAGATCGTCCACCTTCTCGCAGCAGACCTCCAAAATCTTGTCTCTTTGAATGCACAGCATAGGACACTTGACCAGGAGTGGTCGTGTTGCTAGAGTGCAACCCGTCTCGGGCGACAGGTCCACAAAGCTCTTTGCCTCTCTTGTCACATTCTATCCAAACTAATTATAATTACTGTCAACGCTAACAACTGATACATGTATCCATCAAAATGGTCTTGTATTCATAAAAAGTACACATAAATCCAAGAATTTGTTAAACTACATGATTAATACGCTGATACATGATGACATAATAATGAGTAATGACTTTAGTACCTATAATATGTACAGGGTATCACGCATTGATAACAATGCATATTTCACGTGTGTGTTGGTGTAATATCTTGTTTATGTATTACAACGTTTAACATGCTGCATATTGTCTTAATACTGTATAAGTGGCTTTTTAAAATAGGGGGTGCCAAAATATTTTCAGTTTCTATGTACATTTTGTTTTAGGTTCTCTGTGCCTGCCATATTTATATATGCACATACAGTATATATAAATGTAGATATTTTACAAATATTGTTCCTGTTTTCTTCTGTTTACTCTACCCAGTGTGGGTGCGGTGAGTACAGTAAAGTACAGCGTGTGCTATTTTATGTTGTGTGGCTCAAAATAAAGAATCAATCTAAGTGAAAACTGCAGTAAAATACATGGCATCCATTAGTATACAAATATTTGTATTTGACTGTATTTGGATTTTTGTATGATTGACAATGTTTAGTTTAGCCAAGAAAAACGCACAAACATTTTTACTAATAACCCAACCGTGAAACAGCGTGATTTATTCATATACCCGTAAAAAAACGGTGATAGAGTGAAGCTGTGGATTTTGGAGCGAGATGTGGAAAGGAACGACCACTTGTTTAGAAATGTCCAGTGGGAGTTGAATCATTTTTGAGAAGGTCGCTGCTTTCACCTTAAAGGGTTTGTCTCCGCTGTGGGTCAGCATGTGTCTCTGCAGCCAACTCTGACTGGTTGAGGGAGTGTTGTACACCTTGCAACCTTTCCAAAGACACACAAACACCTGAAAGACACAGAAAATGCTTTTTTAGGCATTTTTGTTAGTTGGTGCAAACGTTGTACCTTCACGTCGACTGTCTAAAATGGGTAAAATCCTTTTCGTGTTGAAATCTACTGACCCCCCCTCTCTGTCCATCCACGTGGACGCCCCTGATGTGCTCGGCGAGATCGGGACTGGAGTTGAAGTACTGAAGACAAAGGTCCCAGCAGCAGGAGTAAGCCACGGTCTTGGCGGCAGAAGAGCCGGCGCTGCTCTGTCCGTTCATCATTGCCGGCGTGGAGCGGCCGCTTGACACCGTGCTCTCCATCTCCATCAGGGTGCTGCTGATGCTGCGAAGAGAGCGAGAGATGGAGGGGAAGCAACGTCTCTTCTCAGGTCCGCTGTTGTCGCATTTTTCCATCATTTGAAGTCATAATAGACAATAGTGTAGTTATCCCTCGCTTATCGCGGTTCACTGCTTCCAGACCCGAGTGTGATAAGTGAATTTACGCGATATACGATTCAGTCAAAATAAATCTAATATTTTTATAGTAAGAGTATAGAAAACCTGTTTACAACCTTCTAAATACGGTTTTTAAGATTATTTCAGCCCCCTGCACATAAACTAACACCCCTATAGTTTCTTTTACACTTGTACTAGCCAAAAAGGTCGACATAATAGCAGACGTGAAGCCATTTCAGACATAAATAAGACTTCTGATTGTGTGTTGCTGTAAATGTTCAAGGGGAGCCGAGTGGCGGGTGGACAGGAAGTGTCGTTTTAGCTTTGTGTGGGTTACGGTTCCAACGGCAGCCCGTTTTAGTGGTTATTGTTGTGCGATAATTCCAACCTGCAATAAAACCGGATAGGATACTATATATGTGTTTCAAACTGATACAACCGGATAGGATACTGCATATGTGTTTCAATCAGATCCAAACCGGATAGGATACTGTATATGTGTTTCAATCGGATGCAACCGGATAGGATACTGTATATGTGTTTCAATCGGATGCAACCGGATAGGATACTGTATATGTGTTTGAATCAGATGCAACCGGATAGGATACTGTATATGTTTTTGAATCGGATACAACCGGATAGGATACTGTATGTGTTTGAATCGGATACAACCTGATAGGATACTATATATGTGTTTCAATCAGATACAACCGGATAGGATACTGTATATGTGTTTGAATCAGATACAACCGGATAGGATACTGTATATGTGTTTGAATCGGATACAACCGGATAGGATACTGTATATGTGTTTGAATCGGATGCAACCGGACAGGATACTGTATATGTGTTTAAATCGGATACAACCGGATTGGATACTGTATGTGTTTCAATCGGACACAACCGGATAGGATACTGTATGTGTTTGAATCGGATACCGTATATGTCTTTGAATCGGATACAACCGGAAAGGATACCGTATGTGTTCGAATCGGATACAACCGGATAGGATACTGTATGTGTTTGAATCGGATACAACCGGATCGGATACCCTATATGTGTTTGAATCAGATACAACCGGATAGGATACCATATTTGTGTTTCAATCGGATACAACCGGATAGGATACTCTATATGTGTTTGAATCAGATACAGTCATACACTGTATACTGTATATTTGTTTGGATACTATATATGTGTTTGAATCGGATACAACCGGACAGGATACTGTATGCGTTTGAATCAGATACCGTATATGTGTTTGAATCGGATACAACCGGATAGGATACCGTATGTGTTAGAATCGGATACAACCGGATAGGATACCGTATATGCTTTATTTCAAGTGTATGCGTTGAGACAATTCGCCAAAGTGCGCCTCCGGTTCCAAACTTCTTACCTGTCTTCGGAGTCCACGCGGCTGAGCGGTTCGCCGTCCGACGAGGAGACTTCCAGGCTGGGTCGCCTCTTGTCTCCCAGATCCCCATCGCCGCTGTTCACTTTGTCGTCTTCGCAACTCGCTTTGCTCTTGTCGCCGTCCATACCCGAAAACCGGCTCTCCTCCCCGGGCTCTTCTTTAGCTCCTTTCGGCGTGTCACCGACACCACCCCCGGAGTGCTGCTGCGGTTCCGACGGCGGCATGTCGGCGTCTTGGTCAGCGGGTGGCACCTCCACAGCCGGCGCCCCGCTCGCGGCCTGCTCCTCCGCCTCACCGGCTTCCGCCATTTTCGGCTCGGAGCAGCTCTCTGCGTCCCCGGTTTCCGCCTGGGTCGGGCCGCCGACCTCGGTGTCGTTCCCGACCGAAGCGCCGCCGGCGACACGCCCCGTAGGACTCACCTCGGTGGCGGGTGCCGCCATTTCAGTGGCAGCCATACCGAGCCGACAGTTTTGCTATGCAAATTAGACAGTCTAGGCGTCACGTGAAAGGGGCGGGGTGTCACATACGCGGCCCTGTGATTGGACGTAGGCGACACTGGGCGGATACCACTGACTTGGCTTTTTAAACGCACCATGTGGCGCTTCCATTTCACTCTATTTCTTTACCCTTCTTGTTAACCACTTCACCATGCACGCTCATATGCCTTCATTTCTATCTAATATATATGATTTGCGCTTTTTGAAGATACTGCAAACAAAGCATTCTTCTTCTGCGGTGGACTGGAGGACCTTTTCCACATAAAAGTATCCTTCCTAACGCAGTATGGCTGATAATGCATGGAATGCAAAGTCAAGGTCAGGTGGTACTTTTCTAAATTCTTATTGACTGTAAAAATGAGTTATAAAAACATAGGCAAGTTGAGCTACAAACTTGTTTGTTTCTTCATCAAAACACAGGAAAATATGAAGCATCCACTTCATAAATGCTATTGCAGCGTATTCTTACTGAAATATATTTCTTTTCCTGGGTCTCAGGCTAGCAGACCAGCTTGTTGGTAGCACGGTGACCAGCAGAGGGCGCCATTGCGTTACATTAAACTGGGTCACCTCCTTACAACATTGGTTCTGTGTAATTGTATTCTTCGTTGTTTATATTCTAATAAATTCTCCAGTTGCAAATTCACGACAATGACTTCGGTAAGGTGAGAACAGAAAAACACCCCCTTCTTAAAGAGCAGAAACATTTATTTATCGTGATATAAAACAGAGGGGATTACAACATTTGTAAATTCAATCGAGTATTAACCACATGCTCCCATCCTGCCGCGGCCAGAACCTTATATACACAGTAAGCCTCTTAATTACACTTTGTACACGGACAGAATTCCGCCAACTCTTCCGTACTTTTTGTACATGTGCTAATGTCGTCCTCTAGCTCTAGGCCTACAAAAGTGTTATAAAATAGAGCCGAGCATGGATTTTGCATCTCTCCGTTTAAATATATCTCTCAGCAATGGAAACACCAACGGAGCCCAGAGTGGCTCGAGCCGGAACATTCAATGCAAGTGTCCTCTTTTGAAATAAGTACAACCTCATCTGCAGAGCCTAAGTGGGCCTCTCTCCATCACGGAAGGAGCGCCAAGCGACACAGGTTCAAATAAAGTCAACTAAAAGATCAAGAAGCTGTCAAAGGGTGCAAATAACTTACAATGAAGGTAAAAAATTGTCTGAAAGGTGAAAAAAATTCAAATAAAAATCGGGGGCAGCCACGCAAACGGTGCTTCAAAAGTCACAGTGATCACACACAAGTCAGGTCACGACCTTGGGAGGCAGGATGGTCATGTCCTTTGGTCTGTCCCCACTCTGGTTTCCTTCACGTGTAGCTTTTTACCGCAGCCAGAGCTTGTGCTGAGGAGAGAAAGATTCCAACGTGAGGGCAAATCACACACACCGCGTGGACACGGGAGGATGCAAACGTCATCAAGGTCATTCCAGCTAGTCACAGAGCGAGCACGCCACATGCGACCCGTACTAAAGCACTGGTGAGAAGAGACGGGTTGATGATGAAAGCCCTTACTGGTGCTACTACACACACATGAAGTGAGACCCGTCAGCGAGCAGAGGGGGGGTGTTAGGAGACGGCGAGAGGGGCGGGGAAGATGGCGACGGGCTTTTCACTGCAAACAAAACAGAGCAGCATGTTGAACACAAAAAACACACCCCTGAAAAATGGCACAAGAAAACAACACACATATCATGTTGGCCCATTGCATGGATGGATTTCAAACGTCCACACGATGAAGAAACAACTCACTACAGGCTAGGCTAGCGGTGTCACGCTACATGAACAGTCAAACACCCCAGTTTCCGTATGTTCCTCAGTAACTACTCATTAGTTCCTTATTAGTTTCTCATTAGTTCTTCATTAACTACTCTACTTATTAGTTCTTCATTAACTGCTCTACTTATTAGTTCCTATATTAGTTCTTCATTAGTTCTTCAGTAACTACTCTACTCATTAGTTCCTCATTAGTTATTCATTAGTTCCTCAGTAACTACTCAATAGTTCCTTGTTAGTTCCTTATTAGTTTCTCATTAGTTCTTCAGTAACTACTCTACTTATTAGTTCTTCATTAACTACTCTACTTATTAGTTCCTATATTAGTTCTTCATTAGTTCTTCAGTAACTACTCTACTCATTAGTTCCTCATTGGTTATTCATTAGTTCCTCAGTAAGTACTCATTAGTTCCTTGTTAGTTCCTTATTAGTTTCTCATTAGTTCTTCAGTAACTACTCTACTTATTAGTTCTTCATTAACTACTCTACTTATTAGTTCCTATATTAGTTCTTCATTAGTTCTTCAGTAACTACTCTACTCATTAGTTCCTCATTGGTTATTCATTAGTTCCTCAGTAAGTACTCATTAGTTCCTTGTTAGTTCCTTATTAGTTTCTCATTAGTTCTTCAGTAACTACTCTACTTATTAGTTCTTCATTAACTACTCTACTTATTAGTTCCTATAATAGTTATTCAATTGTTCTTCAGTAACTACTCAGTTCCTAAGTACTCCACTCATTAGTTCCTTATTAGTTCTTCATTAGTTCCTCAGTAACTACTCATTAGTTCCTTATTAGTTTCTCATTAGTTCTTCAGTAACTACTCTACTTATTAGTGCCTATAGTAGATCTTCATTAGTTCTTCATTAACTACTCTACTTATTAGTTCTTCATTAACTACTCTACTTATTAGTGCCTATATTAGATCTTCATTAGTGCTTCAGTAACTACTCTACTCAGTAGTTCCTAAGTACTCCACTCATTAGTTCCTCAGTAACTACTCTACTTATTAGTTCTTCAGTAACTACTCTACTCATTAGTTCCTAAGTAAGTACTCCACTCATTAGTTCTTTATTAGTTCTTCATTAGTTCCTCAGTAACTACTCTACTTATTAGTTTCTTGGTTTCTCATTGGTTCTTTAGTAAATACTCTACCCATTAGTTCCTTATTAGTTCATAATTAGTTCCTCAGTTACTACACATTAGTTCCTAATTAGTTCCTTAGTAACTACTCTACTCATTAGTTACTTATTAGTTCTTCCTTTGTTCCTTAGTAACTATTGTATGTTTGTGTACCTTATTGTGAAGTGGAACCTAAAATGGCCTGTTGTGTCGCACAGGAGTCGATGAAGAACAGGTAGGTCTTTATTTGGAAGTAGTCAATCATGAGTTACAAGGTAACCCACAACAAGCGTGTCAACCCATTGGAAATCGCTGGTCAGTACTCAACGTAACAGTCTTACAAACAAAGCTAAAATCATCACACAGCAACTTAACATGCTTAATAGATGTACCGTATGTACAAGGCAAGTACCGATACGAGCGTGGAATCTATCTTAACTGCTTCCCATTATGCATTGCTTTGCTGGGGAGCAGGGTCCCTTCAGTGGACACCCGTCATCATTAGAGCTGAATGTGCAGCATCAGGTCAGCCAGCCTGCTTCCCAGCAAGCAAAGCAAAGCATGATGGGAAGCAGTCAAGATAGTTATTATTGTACACTCCTACTGGTACCTGCCTTGTATATGTCGCACAACCTGCTGTGTGTTAAGTTGCTGTGTGATGATTTTAGCGTTCCTTCTCAATATCGACCAATAATACCGGACATCCCGAGTGTTTACGCAGTAGCTACAGAGTTTTATGGTTTGCTTTTTGTTCACATACCGTTACACCCCTAGTAGGAACCAAAGTGTTGCCTACTTTTCCATGAACACTTCAGCCACATTGATCTGGGCTTCCTTTCCGACGTGGAATACAGCAATGTGGATTTCATAAGCGTGTGTACTTCTAACTGGTGACTGAAGTTCGGTTACAGGGAGAGCTTCTAATTCGCATCCCCTGTTGGATTAGAAATGTCTGTTTTTAACATCCACCATGACCGCTAATCATCGTGTGGATCAGACAGCCAGCCCTGAAAATGGCGGTTAGTCGTGGCGACCCAGACGCTTTCCGGGGGGCGGATGTGAGGTCATGGAGAAAAGGAGCCACCGTCACGCTGGGCTGAAGTGCTCACTCAAGCCAAGGCAGCGTATCTGAATGGAAGAGCAGCTTCTCTCTATGCAGAGTTTGGTGCCGATAGTTCCATTTGCGTATGAACATATGTTTGTGAGACGCAGCCTATTCTAGACTACCTAATAAAAACTCATAGTACACTCACCAGACCATTTATTGGATACAAAATGCAGAATCACATCCACAATAAGGGCTGCATTACAAATCCTTTAAAACATTAACAATTCTGTTATTGTTGTAGCGTTCTTTCTTCTGGTAAAACCACAAGAACAAGACAGTTTGACAGCTGGACGCAGGCCACACCATTCCATGCCAGCATGTCCGATCACTCCCTACTTGCCGTTCTTTGTTTACATGCTTTGCCTAGCTGTCCTGCATAGGGTTTGAACCTCCTTAAGAGCAGCATGCAAAACAGCGTTATCATCTTGTAGTACCTCGATATCATCCTGTAGTACCTTGATATCCTTGCGCAGTGCAAGTGACACTGAACAATTTTGCTCTCTTGCTGTCATACTATTTATGTCTTGTCCTCCAAACACTATTGTGTGTGGTCGTTTAATGAACATAAACACGGTGTTCCCACCCTTCTGATGGTGGTACTATCACCTCGCTACCCAGCTGATTTTGCATAGCTAAAAAGGGTCAAAGAATTTTTGCTTCAAATCTTAGTAGTTTTTGTTCTTTTATTGTATTATAACTGCACACGACATCAACAATCCTTGACGTGAACGTATATGTATTTCCCTTCTGTAGGTTCTTGCAGGCCTTTCTTATCCCAATATCTCATCTTAACAGCGCACAGAATCCACAACCCCTCTAGCATACATTCAGTGATCTTTATCCTTAATGATGGTTGCGACAGTCGAGCGGTTGGGACCATACGAGTGGCCAATGTTGCTCGGCGTGTCTCCTCTCTGAGATTTTGATTTGTATTGCTCCTTTGATGACTTCTCGGTGAGCATCTTGTTTAGAAACCAAAATTGGGTTTTTCCTTCATGTGTGAGAGCGCGTTTGTGACCACCAAATGACGGGACGCAAAACGTTGTAAACAAGCACCGCCTGTATCTGTCTTTTTCAATGTTGGGAACAAACTGGTGAAGTACGATGCAAGGCAGTTTTACACCACTACGTAGTCGATATCCAGTCAAGTGTATGGTGAGTGTACTCCTTAAGGTTGGGGATGGATTTCTGCTGCTAGCTTGTGAACAGAACAGGATACGGAAATAAGCAAATCTACATAAGGAAATGTAGGGGTGGTTCTAAAACATACAATAAAACGCTTTGGCTGTAGTCCTTCTCTGGACGGCTTACCTGCAACCAGCTTGCTGCGTTTGGAGGCTTCTGCTGCCAGCTCGTAGGAGATATTAATGATCTTCTCTTTGTCTTGTAGGGTGACCTCCTCTTCAGTCTCCGCGGGGCTTAAAGCTACGCTGGGAATCGCATTCTGCATGCTGCAGGAAGCACAGAGTTGAATGGCTCCAGAAATGATGCGGTGGAGAAAACGCAACTAATGACAGGCGTACAGCGGAGGCCGTTTATGTCGATGCCCCTGCGGCTGCCCGATCGGCGTCAGCGGAATCAAACTCGATAGCGCGACAGGATGTGATGTTAAAATGCTTGTATTTTATATCTGTAAAATATTTAGATTTTTCTGGTTTCATATAGTTCATGCATAAACAGAAATGCTGCTGGAAATCCTTGCACAGTGGCTCTGCAAAATTGTGGTAAAAATATATTTTTGTATTTTTTTCCCTCGTAAAATAGGCAATTCTTCCATAAGTCGGTAAGAATTTATCAATATGTGGTTATACAGCTCACATGTACAGCATACACCACTGAGAGAGAAAAAACACAATTATTAAATGTTGATATCCATGTATCCCAGTGATATATTTGTCAGATTTCACTCTTTATTCTGGGGTCCTTGAACACACCATATGTGTGTGCTAAGACACACAGTACTGTACGTACAGTACTTTTGAGAGTAACTTTTTTTTCCAATGGCTAACAATGGTAAAAATAACGATAACAGCCGCATTTGCTTGCATTTCGCGTTTATTCTGTCAAGTTTTATTTTGAAGTTAACCGTAATCCTTTGTTTATATCAATTTATCGGCTCTGGACCAGTCGGCGAGACGTGACTTTCAGCAAAGAATGATTCTTAACATTAGTAGACATGACTACTGACTCCTAGTGGCCGGTGTAGAACACTGCATCCACAATTTGAACGCGTCTTCCTAATGCCTTATATTTGTATTTGAGTTCAGATAATCATTTTTATCCTTGAGAATGCTTCATTTAGGCAAAAAATACGTAACATGTAATTAAATATGACGACTGTGCTTTACATTGACATAAGCAAGTCCGCTTTAAAGGAAAACTGCAGCTGTTTCGGGGAATTTTGCCCATCATCTGCACTCCTTATGTATGCGAGATGTCCTTCTCTTTGCTGTGCATTCGAAGAATAGACTTTTAAAAAACACAGCTAAGAATGCCTGTAATGGGATACCCTTACTCAACGCTCCATTTACATCATGTGACCTGAATATTTACCAAGCTACAGAGACTTTGTATTTATTATGATTATGATTGCTAACTTTGCTACGCCAAATAACTACTTCCACGACGTAGTGACACCTCGCCACCCCACACCTGCTAGTGGTAGCGCATCAGTGCCACTGCTGAAAGGTAACGCTACATATCGGAGCTGCGTTTTCGTGCAGGAGAACATGCGATGCGAGTGCAATGGCGCCCTTACCTGTTTTTGGCTATGAGAGCTTTGATTCGGTCAACTTTTCTCTGCTTGTCAGCCTCCTGCTCGGGGCTCAGCGCCTCCTCCGGGTCCGACTCCACGTACCGCTCGGGTATCAGCACTTTTTCGGGTACGGACAGCTGTAAGCGGAGAGAGAGTCGCGTTCATCTTGTCAAGAACCTCGATGCACTTTGCCGTGGAGGCTGAAGAACGTCTGGCGTGAGGGTGACGCAGCCGTACTTCTCGGTCCACGTTGAACGAGTTGGAGGCTTCCTTGAGACGCGCTATCTCCTCGGCGGGTGTCTCCTGCTCCCTCACCACCTCCTGCTGCCTGAGCGAGGCCTCCAGCTCCAGAATGTCAGTGCTCATCAGCTCGTCCCGCCTCCTCAGCTGGGACTGCTGCAGGATGTTCACAAAGAGAGTCAAGACGAGTGCGGGATTCTTTCAACTTCACCTTTCCATACCTGCGCATAGCGCAAGGGGTTCTCTTTAGTGAAGGAATTGTTCCGGGACAGCGCGGCCTCCTCACTGCTTCCCCGCACGCGGAGACCTTTCTTCTTCTCCTTGAGGGAACCCTGCTGGTGGCGGCGAATCCTCTCTAGCTGCTCCTCCACGCTCATCCTGGGACGGCCGCTCTCCACGGCACACAGCTGATTCTCCACGGCGCTGTGTGGGCGCTCCTGTTAGCCACACGGGACAATTGTGAGCAAGACACTCTTGTAACAGCGCACAGAATCCATGACCCCTGAGTGATACTCGACGTTGGTGGGCGTTTTTTGTGACCTGGTGAAGACAGTCTCCTTCCAGAGATCAGCGGTCAAATAGCTCTAAGTCTTGGAGATGGCATCAAAGGTGGCCAAGGGTGGCAGAGGTGTACCGCCCATCCTGAGCAACTTATTGGGTACGGGAGCAGGTACGATACCGGTACCAGGGGGTGCAGGGATAAGATGCACCAGGAGAGAGCCAAAGAGACCGGTCGTCTTGCAGGGTACGGTTTGGAGCTTGCCAATCTTGGTACCCCAGTATCCCCTCCTGACAGAGATGATTGACAGCTTGGACAAAAGGATGGCGCCACGGAGGGCCACCTCCTTGGAGCATTTCCCTCCCACACCAACATGGACACTGTAGTCGCCAATGGCGACAAAATCCGTAAACCTGGTACGCTGACCAGCCCTCGTCTGCTTCTGCACAGGCATGATCTTTGAGAGCAGAACCCAAGAAGAAGTCGACGATTTCAGACTCTTTTACGGGCAGGGACTCCCCCAGGGACTGGATCTTCATGTCTTTAAAAAGGCTTGGTGACAGGGACCCATTCCTTGTCCTCGGGACTTGCCACCTCGAGCACCGTGGCCTCCGCCGCGTCCCCGAATACAGCCACTTGGGCCAACCCCCCCCCTGCAAAAACCTCCCCTCCCACCGACGTCGTTCGCCATTTGGCGATCATTAAAACGGGAAAATCTAGAATAAGCAGGGATGACTAAACGATCCGATACGCTGACTACAAAGATAACTACTCAAATTTTATGTAAAGGGGTATCAATTTTTGAAAAAGGGGCCATTCTCGTATTCAAAAAGTAACACACGGTTAGAAAATCCCGCAGTTTTTGCATGTGTAATGCAAGTTGTTTTGTCCACCTTTGTTTAGTGGTCCTTGAACGCACCTTTGTCTCACGCTGCACAGATAGACTACAAACTTCAGTTCATACTGAAATTTTTCTTTCTGAAATTTTACTTATGTGTCGAACATCTTTCCCGGGGACTAGCTAGCGCAAATGCTAGTTAAAGCCATTCTCGCAATCAGCCATGGTCCCATTGACACAAGCCCCCAAAATAGCTGTCCTCGGCTATGCCTGCCAGTAAACAGCACTTCATAAACCAAACTTTTGCTCGCGGTTCAAAGCAAAAAATCATGACACTCGAATGCCAAGACACTATTGTATTAATTAATGACTACTTTTAAAAAATCCCGCCAGTGCTGCGGTAACTTTTCGCTTCCTTGCGGCAGGCGACGTAGTCCGTGACGACTCACATCACAGCCAATCAGATACAAACAACCGTGGTCTTGATGTGAGGGCCATCTGCCAGGGCTCGGGGCTCAATCTACCAATCAAAACACCCTTTTCCTTGTCCGTTCCGCCTCAATATTTTCTGCCGCTTGCAGCTCCACAGTCACCGCTGCTTCCTGAAACCACGGTCGGGGCAAACATGTTAATCGCAGGACAGAAGCAAACATGCTAACGTGCTAATCCTGGCTTATTTCTCACAGCCCTTGAAACGAGCTGGTGTGTGTGGATTTTCGTTCATATCCAGGCGCACATTTGTAAACATTTCCTTTACCGTTTCTTGCTCCCAAATACTGCGTTTTTCTGCAACCCCCAAAGGGACGCTTCGCTGACACCGACACCGCGCTTAATGCATCTTAAGTGTTTCCTCGTGCAGGACAGAACGAGTGCTGCGGAGGAACCTGAAGGAACGGCGCGCTTCTGGTGCGCCCGGGCACCCGAGAGGCATCGACCGCCAGAGCACGCGAGGCTGACAATGTGGCGCCGTTCGCTCCGTGCATGGCGCCGCGCCAGAGGGAGCCGCTAGATCTGGATTCTGTCCAGCGCTCCTGAACGCTGCAGCTGAAGACCAGATTGCTCACGGGGCTGGTACCCGAGGGCCTGAGCTGAACTCTGAGAGGCAGCCTCGTACCGCCGCAGGCTACGTAGTTGACTAGAACAGAACCAGACACTCGACAAACTTGACACGATGCTCACATCATTGGGACATTTGTTTACTGGTCTGCATGGTACGGGTTGGGCATTTTCTCGAAAACTCTCTAGGGTGCCCCTCCTGTCACGCCTAGGATGGTGTGTGTGCATGTGTGTGATGGGCCGATCGAGAGCATATCGGCTCTTTGAAGTGAACCCCAAGAGCCGGCTTGTTTCATTGGGAGCCAATTGGGCTTTCCTTTTTAACTGATTGGGTCGGGGTTAGGTAAAAGTCAAATGGAACCAATCTATCGGTACAGTTGGCGTTCTTGGTGCATTGCGCTTTTATGCTACGTGTTAGCATGCTAACATTAGCACAGTAGCCTTTTTAGCCATTTTTATTATTTTATTCTTTTAAGTAGACTTACAGAAACACTTAGTGCTACCATGCTAAGTGGTAGCATGCAAACTTTAGCATTGCTAAAATGCTAACATTAGCATTGTAGCATTTTAGCTGTTTTCATGCGTAGACCCCCACCACCCGAATGAGGATAAGTGGCATAGAAAATGGATGGATGGCTGGAAACCTGTCAAAACACTTAGTGCTATCATGACAGGTGTAAACATGTTAGCACTAGCATAGTAGCCTTTTTAGCCATTTTAATATTTTATTTTATTTATGTTCTTTTATTCATTTAAGTACAGACCTACAGAAACACTTAGTGCTACCATGCTAAGTGGTAGCATGCAAACTTTAGCATTGCTAAAATGCTAACATTAGCATTGTAGCATTTTAGCTGTTTTCATGCCCACCACCCTAATGAGGATAAGTGGCATAGAAAATGGATGGATGGAAACCTGTAGAAACACAGTGCTATCACGACGGGTGTTAACATGTTAGCACTAGCATGTTAATGTTGGAATAATAGCCTTTTTAGCCATTTTTATTATTTTATTTTATTTTTTTAAGCAACAGAAACACTTCTATCATGCTAAGTGGTAGCATGCTAATGTTAGCATTGCAAAATGCTAACATTTCAGGTGTAGAACCATATATAAACACTTAGTGCTATCATGACAGGTGTTAACATGTTAGCACTAGCATGCTAATGTTAGCATAGTGGCAAATTTAGAATTTTTGTGAGTATTAACACACGCAGACACTTAACTCTACCATGTTGGGTGCTGAATATAAATGTTAGCATGTTAGCACTGTTAGCATGCAAATTTTAGCATCGGATACTCGCACCTTTCTAGCTCATTTCTGGGACTTTTTTGTTCATTTTGCACGCAATTTCTCTGGCATTGCTTACCTCTAGTTTATATTACCAAGGTGACTTTATTTGCGTTCAACGTAGGCGAGCGCCAAGCAATGAGAAAACAGGCACGCCCTGCAGTGTGCACCACTAATAACCCAGCTGCTACGTTTGGGTGGGAAGTGTATCAACCAAGCTTCTTACTTATTTTCTAACGAGCTGTTTTGGGGAGGACTGCTCGCACCCGGCCCGTGTGGTAAGTGGTGTCCTTGCCGACAAACACAAGCTTGAACCTTTTGGCTCGAGGACCACAACAAGCAGTTAGAGGGCCATCACAAAACACCACGTGGAAAAATATGCATTGGCTTTTGTGCTGCATGGATTAAAAACATTGTCAGAAACTGGAAACTTAGCAGACAGAGTTTTATTTTATACTTACCGTTCTAGAGTCAGGCTTTTTACTCTTCCTTAAGGTAACATACGAAGCAATGGACGAAGATTCAGGCACTGGGGATTTGGTTCTAGGTGGAACGATGCCGACCGGGTAGGACATGCCTGGAAGAATACATGCAACAAAATGAGTACAATTTTTTTATTCCAGCAATGAGCAATCAAAACTGCAAAAAAGTCACAGAAGATCCCCGGCTGGTCTCGGATCATAACACCCGCAAACGCAAAAAAACAAAACAAAGTGACTAAGACACACAAGAATTGTTTACGCTGTGACTACGGCTGTACATAACATCAATTTGCTTGACATTTACAGCCGTGGCTAAATTCCTGTTGTGGGCTTCCCAGCATGCCTTGCGGTTTCCTAATTGGTAAAAAAAGAATATTGTTTACACCCCTACCTCTGCTCTTGGTTTTGTGCTGCCGGTTACGACACCGCCGATACCAACACCGATCGCATGCAGTAACTAAGTTTGTCATGTATTTATAAGGCCAGGGGTGCTACACCGTATTAGGGGGTTTTGAAAGTTAGGACAATTCCAAGGTCTCCTGACTGCAGGGGGCCCCAATGTCTTTTGTTTTTCATGGGGTCCAGAATCCCCGGGAGCACCCCTGCTACTGGCTATCTGGAGAAGGAACCATAAATGTAGAGCAAAACATATTTTTTCACTTACTGTTGCAAGAGAATACTTGATGAACTTGGATGAGACGCCGGTCGTCTAGTCCTATTACTTCAATTATTTTTGGGGTTATTTTCTGGGGAAAATAGCGGGGGCCGCTTCTCCGACACTACGCCGCGCATGAGGACCAGCCGGAGGTGATTGGCTTTTTGAAAGGCACCAATCACGTGTTTTTCAACCAAAATCAGTCGATACTGATCAATGGTTGATCTACTGAAGCGCCCCCGATTTGGGATGTCCCAATCCACATTTTTTGGCTTCTGATTTAACTTTTTAATAGTTTTTTTTTAAATAATAAGCTTTTGTTAAAAAAACATCAAATTGCGGTATTGAATATACAGTATAGTATTTCAAATAATGCAAGCAAAGTATTGCTAAATTGACTTTTTTTTATTACAAAGCATGAGCAGCAATACCGTTTGGCTTTTGTAACAAACTTCTGTGAGTCTGGTCCCTAATCCAATAAAACAAATACAATTGAAAAAAAAATGGGTGTGCAAACTACTTTTAGTGTAGGACTGATCAGTTGATATGGTTATAGATCAATATGTGGTGGGACAGAATATAGGACATTCTATGTAATAGTAATTTATTGACGGTCCCTTGTTTAAATCTAAGCTATTTTTTACACTTTCATTTTGGTAGCACAACAGGATGTGATGTCATTTTGAGAAAACCTTCCCATGTGAGCTCCCCGCACCATGACACGACAGTCCAGGCACAGTGAGGGGGGACTACTGCAGTAGCTACAGAGCCAAAAGTCCAGCGTCCAAATTATCGTCATTACGGTATCCCGGGGACATGTCTGCATGGTGGTGTTGCGTTTTCTTCTTCCTCCGGGTGGCGGGAGTCGGGGGGCAACAAACTTTGAGGCGAATTACCGCACCAATCGTAGGAGTGTGGAGCAGAATTTTCAAACATTACGGGGCAACCGGATCAGCACCGATCTTTTGGCGGAAGGCTAAATTATCCAATCTTATAGCTGATCCCGATCCTGAAGAAGATCAGATCAAGAAATCCTTATTCCTAGAACTTTTATTGCTGGGTAACTTTATGTTGTGAACGTGTGCATGTGGGCTTACCAGCATGCCTTGCGGGTTATAAACAACTATAAGAGAGTATTGTTTTGCATGTATATTAGTGTCTGTTTCGGGTTGGTTTGTGACGTCAAGCCGATTTACTGCATGAGAAAACCCCCGAGCAAGTTCCCCTCTGGCTGCTGTCAGTGCCTTTTTCCCACAAACATGTGCGAGGATCACGCTCCATATCATGTCTAATAACGCTGGTCCCGCTGGGGATTAGCAGACAGACTTGACCTCGTTCGAATCTCCGTGCTAAGACAGCCACGGCAACCTGTAAATGCCAGCAATCGAGAGCGCCGCGCGGCTCCCGGTTGCTGCAGTGCTACGCTTCCGCACCTTTACCTGCAGGGTGGTCAGCGGGGTGCTCAGATCGGTCCTCTCCGTTGCTCTCGTCCACTTCGGCCACCGTGGTGAGCTCCGGTTCGCTCTTGTACAGTCGGTAGTCGGGCCCCTGGCGGTGAATTACAAGGAGCTGCTTCAAGACCCTTTCAGAATGCCAAGTCTTTCCCAAAGTCATCTGAAGTTGCTTTGAAAAGTCAAACTTGCATTTTGTTGTAAACGTTGTACCAGTTAGACACACCGGTTTACGGGCACATTCAACCCAGCGTGGCAGGACAAGATGTTGACATTTGAAAACCAAAAAAGGATGAGACCAAATAAAGGGACGCAATCCAACAAAAAGGGGACATGAAATAAAAATGAAAATCTGCACAAGGAGCCTCCACATCAGGTGGACGAGCTTACGCTGTGTGCGCCATTCCTCTGATTAGTCCTCCTCTCCTCTGCTCTTTGGAGGGACGCTGAGCGAGCTCCAGCGTGGGAGGGCACGGAGGGGGGGTTGGGCTCGTAGGCCTGGGGCAAAGGTGGCCGTGGGGGTACCAAGTCCTCGTCCTGGGGATAATATACAAGGCGTGACAGGAAAGGGAGCAAAGCGAGCCTCCGACTGGTCCGCATTTGGCTGTGGAGAACCCCACATTGCGATGACGGAATCCCCTCTGAAACATTCAGCCCACAGCAAATGTGCTTAAATGGTGGCCAGGGCGTTATTAGAGGCGGGGTGGCGAAAGAGGCTGGACTTATTTCTTATTGATGCTGATCAATTTCAATCAAAGTGTACTCATTCTTGGCCCAACTTCAGCCCAAAAACGGCTAAACAAACGAACTAAATGAAGTAAAATGCAAAGAGAAAGCAGAGGAAGCGGTCGGCTCGTGGCTGTAGTACTCCACATTGGCCACTAGGTGTCCGTAATCCTTCTGTGGGACGAGCTCGCCATAGCAGGCATTTTTGGAGGTTTAAATGATCTCACAACAAGTAGAATAATAGTAAAAACATAATCATCCTCATAATAACAACACGGGCTACTGTTGCGGCCAGAACCTACGTCACGCTAAAACTCCAACGTCACTTCCTGTCCTCCACACATCTACCAAGGGAACACTTTTACTGTGACACACACGAGCAGTAGTTTTATTTACACCTTATATGGCTTTTTTACTCGTATATTGGGTATATTGGCCTCCTTTACAAAGCGTGTACAACACAATAGCCACTGCAGGAAGTACAGTTTCCGGAACAAAACCAAAAACTATAACAACAACAAGAAACAGCGTGTGAGTCTGTTATCTTATTTATACCTAACATGTCTTATTTTCTCGGATTATATCTACTATATTGGGTAATACATGGGTGTTATTTCTTTTCTGGAGGGCTTGAATAATGTCAAAAACTGTATTTAGAAGATTGCAAACAAGTTCTCTATGCCATAAGTACAAAAATATTGTATTCATGGAATCCTACTCTGCAGAAACTCAGTTATCTGCAACCAATTAATTACAATAAACACGGTACAAGCAAACAATTCATATTATTAATGCATAATACTCGTTATAATGCATGTAATTATACTGTAGAACCAGTCAACTGTTGTAAAGTAATATTGTATGTGCAGCGGTGTACACGTGGATATGCTAAAATTCTAGTCTAATTTTTAGTTTGACACGATTGAACTTGAATATTTGACCTTTTTCCTCTTTTCCATCGCCCTTCATAATGTTGCATTTTTCTTGTGTAGAATATTCGGCGGGAGCCACTAATGGCCGCCGGGCCACACTTTACACACCCCTGCTTTGCAGTGTTATGGTCGTGCTGCTTCACCTCAGTTTTCTGCTTGCTGAAGTTGGGCCCGTACGAGCCCATGCTGCCGTCAGCGGTTCTCTGCTCTTTATGTTTATTGAGGGCCTCCATCACATCCTGGATCCGCCACAGCTCCTTCTGAATGTGGACGTGCTGTTGGCTGGGAGGTTCCGTCTGTGAGAAGAGAAAAGGGTTCTCAATATTTGTGTGTGTATTTTATGCATGTTTGTCACACTTAGTATTTTAGTGTAATTTGGTGTAATATCACTAATTTAATGCCTTTGGGTGTGACCAGGATGGACAGGATCAGGAATGAGTACATCAGAGGGACAACCCGCACATGTTAGAGGTGTGGGAGATAAAGTCAGAGAGGCCAGATTGAGATGGTTGGGACATGTCCAGAGGAGAGATAGTGAATATGTTGGTAGAAGGATGCTGAGTTTTGAACTACCAGGCAGGAGGCCTAGAGGAAGATCAAAGAGGAGGTTCATGGATGTAGTGAAAGAGGACATGAAGGTAGTTGGCGCGAGAGAAGACAGAGTTAGATGGAGGTGAAATGCGGCTTCCTTTTACAGCAGATGCAATGGGACACACACCTTCCAAAAGGTTTTGTCTCGTCAGACTACTAAGTATTTTCCCAACGGTCTTTTATTGCAAATGTTGATCCAAAATTGGACAACGACGTCAAACTAGAATCATTTGTAGGAGTGCGTATCAAGGTGTGCATCAAAAATATACGTTTTTTTCGGACATATCAATGACTTGCACTTTTTCGCCATTCGCCGGTGGTCCCGGATCGGAAACACCGCTTTTCACTTCCATACCCAAAAGAGCAAAAAGACAATTTGTGCATGAAGAACACTTCATAAAAAAATGTCCCGGCCATCAACTTGTAATTAGCAAAAGAACCGACTCCTCTCGCAAGATGAAGGACAACATGAGAGCCGCGGTAGACCGGCTCCGGTATCACTCCAGTTATCCATCACTTGCTCGTTTACTTGCATCAAGTTCTGGCAGGTTTGAAACAAACAGATGGAGTTGTTTTGCAGATGTTCACTTTCAAAAACCACACCTGTGGACTCCCCAGCGCTTCCAGCTGCTCCAGCAAGGCGCTCTTAGCCACATTCACAGCTCCTTCCAGCTGTTCGTAGTCCATCCATGAGCGCTCCAACTCCTGATGCGGAAGGAGAAAAAACCTGATGAGCTTTTTCCAGAAGAAAAAAAAAGATTTAGGATTGGATTGAGGAGCTTACAGCTGTGACCCGGGATAGCTCTCTGCAGGTGCTGAGCAAGCCGCTCTGCAGTAAGTCTCGCTGCTGGATGACACTCTGCATGGCAGCCGGGTCGTCTGAGCCCAGTTCTATCTCCTGGCTGGCCGACAGCAGCGCCGTCTCCAGTGTGTGCTACAGGAAGACACAACCTTTCCGTTACACCGTCAGCGCAAGTACAGTATGTGATGAAAAAGCATTTTCCTTCTCCCCGTCCTTCATCTTCCCTGCTTTGCTTTCCGTGTCTCGCCTGATACTTGGTAAGAGCCTCTCTCCGCATTGCTCTCCAAATCTATTGATCAACTGGTCTCTCCACGCGATTAACAAAACCTTCCGGGCGTGAAGCTCGGGTTCAGGGGAACCTGTCTGGCCTGACGGAACCGGAACGTTCACTGCCGGCTACGTGGTGGACAGCTGGGGGAGGTGAAGGGTCACATTCATGACATCGAGGACATCTACATATTTGGAACCACGATAACAGGTCTGTTGCTGGTTGGATTAGGCGCTGCTCTGGTGAATCGCAAAATTCGGAAGACGGAGACAGCAGTCCAACACGCCCGGCAGCTGCCCGTCATGACTGATGAGGTAAATAAAGCCGTTAGCACTCTGACTGAGACCATAAATCACAAGAAAATCATCTTGGAGACGTTTTGGCTTTGAAGAGGAAGATGGACCAGAGTAGGTGAACAGAGTATCCTCTGAGTTCATTGGAATGCTGCTACTTCCCCGGTGCAAATCTTATTGTGTTGTAAAGTGTGCTTTTTAGTGGTATTTTTTCCAGTCCAACACGGCATTCCCCCATACGGGCATCATCTTGACTTTTTCACCTTCTGTTGTCCCTAGTCATCCTGTCCTGGCACATTGGGCGGTGTGTGGTAAATGTACAATGCTTCGCCTGCACCACTGTACGGTATACTGTACGTGATGCGTATCAGGGTCGCGGGGATCCTGGAGCCTATCCCAGCTGGCTCCGGGCGAGAGGCGGGGTACACCCTGGACTGGTCGCTAGTCAATGGCAGGGCACATATAGACAAACAGTCACACTCTAAAGGACACTTTAGAGCGGCCAATGAAGCTAACATGCATGTTTTTGGAATGTGGGAGGAAAGAGGGAGAAAACCCACACACACACACGCACGGGGAGAACATGCAAACTCCACACAGAGATGCCCAACGGTGACTCGAACCCTGGTCTTCCAGATCTCCTGACTGTGTGGCCAATGTGCTAACCACTCAGCCACCGTGCGGCCGTTTTTCATTTTCCAAAA
Source organism: Oostethus manadensis (assembly GCA_024372805.1). Lineage (NCBI taxonomy): Eukaryota > Metazoa > Chordata > Actinopteri > Syngnathiformes > Syngnathidae > Oostethus > Oostethus manadensis. Next base: position 1,287,589 of record QODF01000085.1, on the reverse strand, counting down.
ATAGATTAAATCACGCTGTTTCGTGGTCGAATGCAGCCTATTTTAATTTTACATTTCATATTTTCAAAAATGTTTCCGTACTCAATAAATAGATGTGCACCATTACAGCTACAACAATTAATTGATGAAGCTACGTTTAATCATTTTTTTATTAATAAATGTAAACATGCACTAATTTCAGCTTCTCAAATGTTAATATATTTTTTTAATTTTCATCCATGAAAGCAGCTATGACTTTGGAGAACAGTGATGGACATTTTTGCCTCTTTTCTTCACATGTTGTGGACCAAAGCACCGCCTTCGTTTGGTTCATATTGATCTGGTCTGTTTGGGGTGTAACTGATTACTTGATTAATCAAAACAACAAGCTTGAGATTGATCTAAGAAAATAAACATGAATTGCAGCCCTGGTATCATGTAAATGAAGGATGGAACGAACGGTTTGTTTTCGTGATTCTGAATGAGTATGCCATTATGTCACCATACACACTCCAGGAGTTTATAGCTCACAACAAGCTAAATAATCCCTAACATGGGCTACTGTTAGCCATGGGCTACATGGGCAGCATAACGTTCCCCACGGCATCTCCATTCCCTTTCACGTCAGACCACAGGGCACTAGTGGCGTAGTGCCAATTCAGATGGTCTATGGCAAATGCCAATGGAGCTCTACGGTGCTGGGCAGTGAGCACAGGGCCCACTACAGGACGTCGGGCCCTCAGGCCACCTTCATGCAGACTGTTTCTGATTGTTTGGTCAGAAACATTCACACAAGTTGCCTGCTGGAGGTCATTTTGTAGGGCTCTGGCAGTGCTCATCCTGTTCCTCCTTGCACAAAGGAGCAGATACCAATCCTGCTAAGGGTTTAGGGACCTTCTATGGCCCTGTCCAGCTCTCCTGGAATCTCCTCCATGCTCTTGAGATTGTGCTGGGAGACACAGCAAACCTTCTTGCAACGGTACGTATTGATGTGCCATCCCTGAGGAGTTGGACTACTTGCGCAACCTCTGTAGCGTCCAGGTAGCGCACCATGCTATCAACAGAGATGTTGATCCAAACCAAATGAAAAACTACAGCAGTAGAAAGTCAGTCAGTAAAAAATCAGCCAAAGGAGATGAGGAGTCAGTGGCCTCAACCTGGAAAAGCATTCCTGTTTTGGGGTCTGTCTCATTGTTGCCCCTCTGATGCTCCTGTTGTTGATTTCATGAACAACAAAGCAGCTGAAACTGATGAACAACCCCCTCTGCTACTTAACTGACCACATCAATATTCCAGACGTTTGACTGACAGGTTACTATAGTCTAATTAAAAAGTGTTCCTCTAAGTTGTTGAGCAGTGTATTTGGATGGTCGTAAACAGGTTTTCTATGGACTAACTGAAAATATTCCATTCATAAATAAGTTCGGGTATGGAATTAACGGGTTTGCAATGAACAAGAGATAACTACATTTCCCAAGTGAAGTGTAGAAATCAGGTAGCAATATGAATTACAATACATTGTTGCTCTATTGGAGCATCTAGCCAATGTTTCCTTTTAATAATGCACTGCTGTGGAACGTTAGTGGCTCCTGAAACCTTTTCAATGGGCAACATCAAACAGCATTTTTGACACTTTCTCGCACAGACCAGATGGATTAGGCCTTGATGGTATGTCTTTAACATTTCGCTGACAAAACCTCCTTTTGAAGGTCAAAAAAAGGCCCCTAAATTAAACAAAGCAATACTGAGTCATTTAGTGGTGAGTCACCTTCTCTCTGTACAGCTGCTGAAGTTTGTCCTCATGTGTCCTCACCACCTTATCCTGCTCACACAACTGGCTAAGCCTGGCCTGGGGAACCAAACACCGCAAAGGTGAAGACCCGGGATGTGTTGCTCAACCCATCTTTTAAAAGGAGG
>QODF01000085.1:1188824-1285453 GCA_024372805.1 Oostethus manadensis | reverse complement strand
TTATGGGATATTTGTGATCATCCACAACAATTTCCACCAGCGGCTTCCTCGCGTGGTTCCACCGTCCTACCTTACTGACGTGTTTCTCTTATTTTGAAGGCCGGACTTTGTCGGCTACAGGAAGTGTTACGACGATTTTACCCGAATGTTGCCGAGCGCAACGGAAGCTATACTCATTAACATTAATAATTTATTCCCATAATATTTTTTATTTTACTCTCCAAAAAGTGTTTTTACTTTTTCCAAACCTAATTTTCCAAAAATGACGACTTAATTTTTTAAAATAATATCACAACATTTAAAAAAACAAACATTTTTCGCTGTTATTGGAGCTTTAGGCTACTAAAATGGCATTATTTTTGCTCATAATATTTCAAGTTTATTCTCGTAAAATTGTGATTCATAAGACATTAGACTTTTTTCTCTCAAAATTTAGATTTTTGTTTTTTAATTACAGCCGTTTTTTCCAGTTGTGTTTAATTTCAACTTTCTTACTGTAAGTTTTCTTCCCCACAGCAAACCTTCTTGCAGCGGTACATATTGATGTGCCATCCTGGAGGAGTTGGACTACTTGTGCAACCTCTGTAGCGTCCAGGTATCGCACCGTGCTACCAACAGAGATGCTGATCCAAGCCAAATGAAAAACTACACCAGTTGAAAGTCAGTCCGTAAAAAATCAGCCAAGAGAGATGCGGAGTCAGTGACCTCAACCAGGAAAAGCATTCCTGTTTTGGGGTCCGTCTCATTGTTGCCCCTCTGATGCACCTGTTGTTGATTTCATTAACGACAAAGCAGCTGAAACTGATGAACAACCCCCTCTGCTACTTAACTGACCACATCAATATCCCCCGAGTTTGACTGATAGGTTACTAGACTCTGATTAAAATGTTTTCCTCTAATTTTTTTGAGCAGTGTAATAACTTTTACCCCAACCTAATATTCAAAACATGACAGCTTTATTTTGTTTTGTTTCTCACAATATTACAACTTTATTTAAAATAACATATTTTTCATTAATATTTCAAGTCTATGCTACCTAAACGACAGGGAATGTTGGCACGAGAATGTAATATTTCAAACTTTTTGTGTTCATTTATTCATTATACTATATGTCTATGGAGTAGCGGAAATGTGGGAAAAAAGGAAGAAATAGCAGCAGGCAGACGCGGTAGTATCTGCAGGAGATTGCACACAGTTGCACAATCTTTATAGCCACCCTGGAAGCTCATTTCTGATGCTACATCCATTACGATATGTGTTGTTTGCACTACAGGAGGTATGTCATGTTGCACTTATCGATATCACTACCGGTTGGCATCGGAAGCGGAAATTGAGAGATGGACAATATCGGCATATTGGATATCGGCAAAAAATCCCTAAAAATGACATTCTTTTTCTTCATAATATTACAAATGTATTGTCATAAGACGTACCTTTTTCTGTTTAGAAAATGACTTTTAATGTTTTGATTGTATTCTAATCAAATGACAGTTGTGTCTTTGCTTCTCTGTTAAACTTTTAACACTCTTAGTAATATTATGACTCTATTCTTATAATATTTTGAGTTTTTCCCAAATTTTCCAAGATGCTTTTCACAATGTTGTTTATTCACGTAAAATTGTGACTTTCTCTCTCTCAATATAACACAACTTTTTTTTCTTAATATTTGGATTTCATTTTTGCAAAATGATGTGTCGACTATTTCAACTTTCTTATTGTAAATCTTTTAGTAATTATGACTTCATTCCCATAATGTTTTGACTTTCCCCGGTTTTCCTGAATTTTCTCATAATATTGTGACTTTTGAAAAATATTTTTTCCTCTCTGCTACCAAAATGTGGTGGAATTCCCGCCCAGACCTCATCTGGAATTTCTGCCTGTTGGTTGTATGAGAATAACGCGGTGGAGTCAAGTATAGGAACGGTCAGAACAGGCTCGGTTGCTGAGCTCTGGGTCTTCTCCCCGGCAATCAGACAGCGGCTTGTCTTTGCTCTCCAGGAGAAAGAGCGGAGTCCAACCCTCACTGGAAACGGGTCCGACTTATTGCCGGGAATGCGAACCAAACTCTGACAGCGGTCAAGCAGGGAACCAACCGCCTAGATTAGGTGCTCCGATACCCCATGTTCCCGGAGCACTCCCCTTCACCTTTTTGTCGCCATCACTTTTGCTTCCCTTTTTCCGTTTTGCATAGAGACTCTGCTTTGGGGTTTGTCATCTTTTATGCACATGTTTTTATGTGGTACTGTTCAGTCACATGGAAAACCCCAAAAATCCCAACACATCCATCATCACATTGATTAGAAAGACGAGAATAATGGTCGGAGGAGGAATGGAATGACAGTCATGAGCCATTAGTTTCCCAGTGCTTGCTTTTTCTAGCATGTCATTTGCTCGATGTTGACGGCGTCTCCAGAAGAACCCGCGCGGGGTCCTCGGGCTCACAGCTCAGACTTGAGGAGTTTCTTGGCCCTCTGTATGTTGCTGATCACTGACAGAGGAGAGAAACGGTATTCAATGTGTCTGCTGCAAACCTGACCTTACACTGCAGCGCCGTAGCGCGGCGTCGGCTTACGGAGTTTGAGGTCATTTGGTTCGTAGGCGTACATGCGGTTGGCATAGCGACCAGTAATGTCGGCCCTCACTGTCATGGAAGGGTCTGGAGAGAGAGAATAAAGTATCACAAGCCAAGATGAGTACGATTTGGGTTGGTAAAAGACTTTTATGCCTGCCGTGAATTAAAATAAACTACTTTGAATCGGATTCATCACCTTGCTCATAAATCACAATGAAATATTCATTATCCATTATCATATAATATTCAACTTTGCTTTGTTTATTGTATTTCTAAATATTTCATTTTTCTTCTTAAATAATTTAGGTACATTTTCTTTTTGTAACGTTATGACTTTATTTCCATAAGCATTTGACTTTATTCCTCATAATATTGTTATTTTGCAAACTTGATTTTGTTTTTGTTTGTTTCTCATATTATTAGACTTCTTTTTTCTTCCATATTTCAACTCGTGTGTTACTAAAATGACATTATTTTTATTCTCAACTTTTTTTCTCGTTGGAATACATTTAATATTTTCACCTCATTGTAGTAAATTACGGCTGTGTTTTTATTTCTGCTGCTCTTCTTAGTATCAGCTTCACTCTTTACTCCCTTTTCTACATTTTTGCTCCTTTTTTTTCAACTTTCTTCATAATTTTACTTCTTGTGATTTTATGACTTTACTCCCATGATAATTGGATGTTATTTGAATAATAGAACTTTTCCCTAACCTAACTTTACCAAAAATTACAACTTGAATTTGTTTGGTTTGTTTCTCATACTATTATGAATTTTGAAGAAAAATATTTTTTAAAAATATATTTCAACATTATGCTACTAAAATTATATTATTTTTCCTCATAAAATTATGCGTTTATTAAATTTTTTCTTAATGTTTTGACTTTATTCCTGTAAAATTACAGCTGATTTTTTCTGTCTTTCAACTATTTCAACTTTCTTCTTGTACATTTTTTTCATGTAATTATCACTTCACTCTCATTACATTTTGACTTTAATCTTGCAACAATATCACTTTTTTTTGCAACCAAATTGTCCAAAAATGGCAACTTTATTGGTTATTTTCTGCTGTATGTTTCTTATATTACAGCCTTGACTGTACTTTTAACTTTTCAACTTTATACTACTAAAATACAATTTTACTGTGTAATTTTTGTAAAATGATGACATTCTCTTGTTTTTCTCCTAATATTTAGGTTTTATTTTTGTACAATTACCGCCGATTTTTCCATTTTTGCTTTTTTCGTGCTTCTTTTCCTTTCAGCTTATCCCTGCCTATCCCTTCAGGGGTCACCACAGCGAATTCATCTTTTTCTATTTGAGTCGCATGTTTTGATTGGCAGAAGTTTTACGTCGGATGCCCTTCCCGACACAACCCTCTGAATAGGAGACATGATCTTCTCTGATGCTATATACTTTTATTATTATGATTTTTAGTTGGAAGCCGGAAGTGCTTTTTGCTCTATGTGGGCCCATTTGTGTTGTGTCGGCGTAAGTTTTTTTGGTTGTAGCCTGTTTCATACAAAACAAACAAATAATATTGATAAAGAAATGTTAACAATATCAAAGTGGCCCCGCTTGTACTTTAGTTTTTTGAACGGCCCTGGGCAATAATATGGACACCCCATAAAAGCATTTATTTGCAAGCTATCCATGAATATACCAATACAGAAACATCAATCAATATAAATATATAAATCATATAAATATAAAAGTTTGAATACAAATAAAATAAAACGGATTAGCCCTACACCTTTTAGTCTCTTTCAGGGTAGCACGACATTGTAATGGCGTTTTCATGAGCTTGCATTGGAATTGAACTCGCATGAGACACTTAAATTGTATTTAAGCCACTAATTGTATTTTCCGTATTCAAAGAAAATCTATTTCTAAATGTTATATTTCCGTCTTACCGACAAAAATGATTCTGGGAACATACTGTCCATCTGGTGAGAGATGTTTGTCCGTGGTTTCATACTGTGGAGGAACAACAACAACATAAATAACAACCGTACATTTGTTATGTTCACCCACGAATGGCGGAAATCTGTGAGGATGCACTTTATATGCAAAGTTTTGAACTTGCAATTCACACGACTAGCCAGCATAATAAACACGCAATTAAAAACGTTTGTTTTTGTCATCATAATATTAACACAAAAGACACATTCATTATTTGTACAATGAACAGTGTCATAGTTAGCACATATAAAACCTGATACCGACTTTCTAAATGGGATTTTTAACATTTTTGGAGTCCTCTAAACAAGAAATAACATCCCTACGATTACCTTTACACTTCTATTAGCCAAAATAGTGGAGAAAATAAGACAACGCAAACAGCTTTTTTACTTCCTGCGGTGGCTATTGTTTCATCAATGTAACATTACTGACACCTGGTGACCAGTGTAGGATACTACATATCATCTTTCAACGCACCTTCCGAATGCCTTATATTTGTATTATAATTAATTTATCAGTTTATGTTGGAAAATGCTTCATTTAGATAAAAGAAAAATGCAACAGATCAATCTGAAGCACAAAGTAGTCAGGGAGTACAGTAAAGTTTAAACACATGAAACAACAAAGTTTAATTAAATTAATACTTATTTGATAATTAAAAATAGAAAATGTCAGTCAATAAATAAAACAAATACATACTGTATAATACTATTATGAAAATGTCTTAAAATACAGTAAATGTATGAAATAAAATGAACACATTAAACCATTTGTGGCCCGCAGCTCTTTTTATTGATCTATTTATTTATTAATTCTCAAAGTATAAACATTCTGAAAATAGAATTTCACAAAAAAACATTCATTTTACCAAAAAAAAAACAATATTGAGAGAAAAAAGTTGTAAAATTGAACTTGTAATGTTGTAATATTATGAGGAACTGCAACATTTGATTGGAGCCATAAAGTTGAAATATCAAAGAAAAAAGTGAATTTTTAACGGTAATAATATGAGAAACAAAAACAAACTGGAGGAGCGGCTTCAGCAAATCCCAGGAAACACGGACATGTCAGTCCAGAAAAGTGCAGTTCTAGGAAAAGCAAAGATACTGTGCAGAACCCTCAAGCTCCCAGGCCTCTGGTAGAGAACCCGAGCTTGGAGGGGTTAGAAAGAGACCACCCCCGGTGGGTGAGGATGAGAAAATATATATACAGGTATAGGACATCCCATGTGTAAAGTGGCAATGTTGCACCCCCGCATTAAATAAAAAGAGGAAAATGTATGAAAGGGGGTTATTGCTGAAGTATTGATGGAACATGTGGGGATTGTGTGACCTACCACCAGGTTGAGCACAACAAAGTCCTCATCCAGGATTCTTTGGATGTCGTTGTTCTCCGCAAAGACTTTCTTGAGCGCTGTCGGGAAAAGAAGTCACGTGACGGCACACACCGGACGCGGGGCTCGTGGTTGTGAAGGGTGTGAGAGCTTACCCAGGCAGTGCGGACAGTCCTCCAGGTGAAAGAGAACCATCAAGGGCTTGTTTCTAAAAGCACCCGTCAGTCAACACAAAGACTTTCCGAACGTGTGCTCATTTTTTCTCTCACCTCGAGCGAGCCCAGTACAGCGCCTCCTCGTAGGTTTGAGCCCAGATCAGCTGGTCACCCCAACCTTGACGAGAACGAGAGAGAAAGCTTGGTTGGAGACGCAGCATTTCCAGCCTACATCCTTTGTCACCAACCTCTGGACAGAGTCTGAGGGCTCCTCTTGCCCGTCTTTGGGGTGTATTTGCCATGCGTACACGACCCGGCGACTAGCACCAGCAGCAGTGACAGTGGAGCTTTCATCATCTTCGACAGCTTCCTGGAAGATGTGGAGAAAAAGGACATTTTAGCACAGAGGGTGGAGGAACTCTAGAATTTGCCCAAAAGCACTAGGGTGCACAGTCGGCCCTTCCCGCTTCCAAACAACACATTGAATGAATGAGCCATGCTGTTTTGTGGTTGCACGCAGCCCATCATTAGTCCCAAATCCCAAACGTTGTCTAAATGAAGCACCGCGTGAAGCAAAATAGAATCATAAGGCATTCGGGAGATGCATTCAAAGACTTTGTGATGGTACGTGGTATTCGACACCGGCCACTAGGTGTTACGTTGATGAAACAATAGCCACCACAGGATGTACGGAACAGAACAGGAAGTAGAATATGGGAACAACAAGGAACTCTCCCAACGCTAACATGTGTGAATCTATGTCTTCAATGTCATATTTCCTCCTTTTACATTGGAGATGTATTGACAAAATATATGCATGAATAAATCATTGCTCTTTTGTGGTTGAATGCAACTCATTATTAGTCCGACAATATGAGCATTGAAACAGATTTTACGTTTTTCTGGCCTAAGTGTAGCATTTTCAAGCATAAAAACGACAGAATGAAGCAAAATACAAATATAAGGCATTCAGAAAAAGCATTCAAAGATGATATGTAGTGTTGTACACTGGCCACTAGGTGTCAGTGTTGTTACATTGATGAGGCAATATAGCCTCCGCAGGAAGTACTGTACAGAACAGGAAGTACAAAAATAAGCTCAAGGGGAAAAAAACAATGCTAACATTTGTGAGTCTATATCAGGGGTGTCCTAACTATTTTTTTTAGATAAAAGGATGCAGGGGCCACTTTGATATTTTACATTTTGTAAAGCAACACGTAGATCTGCTAAATAGTTACATGAAGAAAAAAAAGCCTTCTCGTTATAGCTGACATAGCGTATTATTATATTACTTTTTATATTTATCTTTACATTACACTTTTTTTTGCTCATTTTTAACTATTAAAAAAATCTAAAAATATTTCAAATCTTTCTTTGTTCGCAAACCGTTTTTAAAATTGTGCTGAGGGCCATTTCAAAAACGGTTGCGGGTTGCATGTGGCCCCTTTGTCGCACTTTGGATACCAATGGTCTGTATTGTCTCCTACATGTCTTATTTTGTCTCATTATGTTTTCTGTATCGGCTAATAGCCGTGTAAAGGTGACTATAGGGTTGTTATTTCTTATGAAGAGTTAAAAGTATTAGGAAGGTCATGAACAGTAACTACAAAAATATTCAATTTAGAAAGAAGTAATCCAAGGGAAGAAGAAGAGCCAATTAACATCAGTAAACGAGGGATTAGGACATGATAGAAATGAAAACAATCATTTCAATAATCAAATGATAATGCTCCTTTTGATTGTATCGGTGTTTAAATCACATAATGGAATATAATTTTGTCATAATTTCAAGTCATTACAGGACTTTTCTCGGCAAAAAATTACTCCTATTTTGTCAACTGAAAATTTGTTTAGAATATATATTTTGAAATTATTTTTTTTGATTATTATGGGTTTTGTGTTGTTTAAAAATAGAGATATTTTTTTTTATATTTGCCACTTGAGCCTGCACTTTTCAGTTCATGTAGCAAGTAATGGAAGGATGAGGGTAGCATTGAGTGTGTACAAAGGCAGACCTCGTCTTATCTTACCTGTTCCTGGATGATCAGGTGAGAGTGGATGTGGTTCCTTCTACCGGGTCGTGCTGTTCTTCCACTCTCACGTGCCAGGTATTTAAATACCCATCCGTCTCCGGCCCCGCCCCCTTTGCACCTTCCCTGTGCTCCAAAGCCTCCTCGGGCCCTGTCAAGTCCTCGCCGCTCCACTTCATTAGAATACAGTTAACGTCATTTATCATCCTTCACTTCTTCTACGTTGCTGCTTTGTCGTCTGCATCGGCCGTATCATTGCTACCTCAACGTAAAAGAAGCACAACAACAAATACAGGAATGTATTTGCTGAGTTAGGAATATGTTTTTAAAAAGCAAATCATAATGTGCAAATAAAACCACTTTTTAAAAATTATTACTTATTATTATACAAATATTTGCTCATTTATAAGTGCTGTTGAAAAGTTTTTCATGTATAAATATATTGTTACAAAATAATAATACAAAAACATAACAAATAGTATGATACATTATATATAAATAATCATGTATATTTATCTATAAATATACAATAGACCTAGAAATGATTTTTAAAACGTCACATTGATTGGGAATGTATATATATATATATATATATTTCTTACAATATAAAAAAATCATATAAAAGATAATATTGTATTTTTTAAGCATGAAAATGTATAAAATAAACAATATATATAATGATATAGATATTTTTAATAATTCGATTGATATAAATATATTATATTTATATTTCTATATGCTTAATTGAAATAAAATGCATATAATTTGTACGTATGAAACATGACAGTATACAAAATTTATATAAGAGAAAAAATATATTATATGCAAGGAAAAGTAAATGGCACCCATACCATGTAACATTTATAAAGTATTTTATATAACTTTGTCAAAAAAAACTGTTATCTATACGTATCAAATTGCCAAAAAAGAGCAAAATAATATTTTTTAGCGTAGAGAAAAGGGGATTGGCTGGCGACCCGTCCAGGGTGTACCCCGCCTCTCTTCCAAAGTCAGCTGGGATAGGCTCCCGCATTCCCCTGCCACCCTAGGGAGGATCATGACTGTGTGATGGTGGAAATAATTAGAAACGTTGATGCCAACAATGTGCTTCTTCAGCTCCATGACAAAGCGAGGAGGCAGTTTTGTTCTTCTTAGCACATCTACATGTGTTGCTTTACCAAACCTTTTTTATTTTCACTTGAAGCAACTGAAACAAAATAACGCGATTGCGTGCCCAAAACTTTCCTCTGCCCAGCCGCTCAACCGATGTCATCTTTGTATGTTGGCGCAGCAACGGGGTCAATATTTGAACAGGAGGGCGGGGGTCAAAGGCCACTCCTATTGCCACTTCTCATTCACCAGCTGCACTCAACCCTGCCCTAAAAACACGGATGTGACTCGCACACACGCTAACGTGCGTCGGTTGGCCGGCGAGCCTGAATAGGATGTGAGTACCTGCTCGGGCGGCAACGGAACTCCACCATCATCCATCCAGGGGAGGTGGAAGGCACCAGCAGATTTATGACACGTATTCTTTACAAAGCAGTGGCAACAAAAACAAACCTGCACGTTCTGCCATTTTTCCACGGAAGCTATCCAAATATATTAAAATATACGGAAAATGCCACATATCGATTTCACAAAGAAAGAAAGGATGCACCTAGCGTTTGCTTTTCCAAACACGGAAACATAAACAGCGGCAGCACTATTGAGCCTTTAGCTGCACAAATAAGAAGTGACAATAACATTTATGGTATACCAATCGGTTATCAATACAATGCGACGATATAATTTTATGCTCTCTTTACTTGATCAATGAGGTCGTCACCGAATACGGCTCCTTGTCAGGGTGTAAGCTTCATAAGTATTGTAATAATTCATTCATTCATTAATTTTCTATACCGCTTATCCTCATTAGGGTCGCTGGAGCCTATCCCAGCAGACTTTGGGCGAGAGGCGGGGTACACCCTGGACTGGTCGCCAGCCAATCGCAGGGCACATATAGACAAACAACCAGTCACACTCTAATGGACAACCTGCCACCTGGTCATGGTAGAAGGCCTAGCCACGCTCTGAGACGTTTCCACCTACGTCAGACAATGGGACACTGAAGTGCTTAAAGTACACCTCACGATGTTACAACGGCCTGTTGCTACACTTCCCTGACTTCTTCGTTGGTGACTAGTTTTACGTGGCAGTTGTAAGCGCTCCGTTTACATGCGCGTTGCATCTGTCTGCTAAGAAAATGTACCTTACTAGGAGAAATGAAATTAAAATGTGCCCAAAAAGAAGAAAATCTCTTTGTTTCTTGCTGGTTCCATTGCAGGAACAGAAGAAGCTGGAAAAAAGAGACAGCAAACACAACACGTGAGATGACAGGACGAACCTCAAATCTGCCAATACCGTCAAATCTTTTCCTGAAGAGGTCAAGTGTATTTTCTCAAAAGCGACTAGCGACGAATCAAGCAACTTTTTCTGTTGTTGGCGAGTTTACTGGCATTGTGAAAGTACATGTTGTTCTGCATTTTGTGTTCACTGAGCAGCAGCGGGTGCTGTTGGCGGGTAGTCAGCTTCCACGCCACACCAAGCATGACAAAAAAAACTACTGTAATTTCATGAGAATTGAGACAAAAGTTGCATTCCAACAAAAAAAAATGGCAATATAGCTTAAATAAACTCATGCAGAGTTGAAATATTGAAGAAATGTTTTTTTTAAGTTGTAATATGAAAACAAATTGTAATTTCTAGGAAATTTCAATATCCTGTTACAAGGAGAAAAATGACTTTGTAATTACAAAGTTCAAATGGAAAAAACTGCTCTAATTTTAGATGAAAAAATTGGTATTTTGAGAAAAATAAAATTGCAATTTTATGTGACTAAAATCAAGAATAAAAATAACAAAAAACTTAAGAGGTTAAAATATTGCAGGAATAAAGTAAGAACATTACTGGGATAGAATCATAATATGGTGGGAAATAACATACAAACCTTCTTAGCAAAACCTACACATAGGTGGAAAACGTTTGGACGCCCTTGATCTAGATTTGAATCCTTGATGCGGACCAGCCTGACCCGGACTGTGCTACCTACAGCGGCCCCCACTTGAGTTGCATTTGAGACCCCTGCCCTAAGAGATGCCCAGGAGGACCTGCTGCTCCTGCACATGGAGAGTAACCAGCTGAGGAGGCTCAGCATTTGGTTCAGACGTCTCCCTTGGTGAAGTGTTTCAGGCATGAAGGAGGCCCCGGGGACAGGATTAGTAAGGTATCAAATAAATGATAAACAATCATATTTTAACATCCATTTAATACAGTGTAGAAAAGAATTCAACTGAAAATGAGCGCATGAACATGTCTGCTATACAAGCATATGGTACAAACATTTCATTTTGGACCCGTGTTAAAAAGGGGCCACTGTTCGCAACGTAGTATCAAAATAAAAAATGGAGGGGAGAAAAAAAACAAGAGTCCCACAAGAGACGCAAAGGACATTGTTTTCACAGAAAACACTCTTATTGCCGACCTACAGAATGCTTCATCATAATACTGATGTTCAAACTGTTTGGGGAGGTGGGGGGGCATAGGGGAAGTCCTGATGATGGAGGTTTGGGGTCTGAGCGGCACCCATGTTTGTCATGATGTATATACTTTTAGCAACAGAGCGGCGGCAAAGCTCTCGCATTGACTTGGCGGCTTCCTCGGGTCAGCCTCCTTTTTGATCAAGTTCAAGGTCAGTGAGGATTCTATTGGCCGGTTCTTTTTCAAAGTGCTGCTGATTGGCGAGTGAAAATAGAAATGATGCGGAAGGCTTTGTGTTGTATCAAGCATGCTCCTGATGTGGACAGTGGGAAAGCTTGAGAAGGTTTCAGTCTAACTCTTATATATACTGTATATGTACACACTACATGCCATATTATAAATAATTATTTAAAAAAATACACCACAGTCCCATTGGTGATCCCGTCACCGGGTTGGTCGGAGTCCTTGACTGTGCAGTGGTTTGAGGAAAAGGTAGAGAGTTCACAGTGTGCTTCAGTGTCCGTGCTGGTTGTTTCCAAGGTGGTTCGGGGGCAAAGGTGGCCCGTTCACCCCTGGGTGGTAAAACGCACATTTGCTCTCGTACCTGCAGTTTCCTTTCATCATGAAGTGGCGACACACCGGCCGATTGGACATGTCTATTGGGAGCGGGGGGGCAAGAAAACACACATGCATCAGCCAAAACACACAACATACATAGACACAAGTTAAAAGTAGTCCAGACTTTTTCCACTGAGAATAACTTTTCACTTCCCAACCGATACCGCAATTTGGATACATGCAGATACTGATACAATTTTGATACCTGGGCTCGGTTTGCTTTAATATGTAACCACGCCTAAAAAATAGCAAATGTAGCTACAAGAATACCATCAACCAGATGTCTCTACCAATGGAGCACCACACGCACGCACGCACACACAAACAAAGCCTCATGCATTCACAGCTTCACAGTCGGACAACACAGAACTCTCAACATGGCACATAACTTCTAGGTGGCTACATTATCATTACTGGTGATTTGATATGAGGCTATAATAAACTATAAATCGACACCCGCAAATTTTGTCGGGCCAACAAGTCTGTGTGCGCACGTGCATGGCGAGTGAGGAGGACAGCTACAGTGCAAGGATGGAGACAGCTACCTTTGCTGATACCCTTATGGGTTGTTTGCTGATATTCTTCTGCTATGTTTGCTAATAGTCACTCTGCAGATATTATCTCTTGGCTATGTCATTAATATTCTACAGTATGTTTACATTCACCAATAAGCTGACACCATTAAAGCACAGATGCAGCTTATGGATCGGCTATCGCTGCAGGGGATATCGGCGTGAATTACAAATGCAATACACTGCTATCAATCTCAGTCAAACACTGGACAACGCCACCATATATTATCAAATAATCTTTTTAGCAATTAAATTATTATGAAAACAGTTATTCTTCAACACTGTGCTGTGAAAAATGATGTAATTTCACTTAAGTGGAGTTACAAGTGCAAGAAGAGCCACTAGATGACAGAACGTACATAATTAAGTCCTGCTTGGTCTAATCTAATGTGTGCCTTGGCTCTATTAAGGTTAGGAAACTAATTTGAGAGCAATTCAACAGCGCCTCTGCTGGTTACAACCACTTAGTGCGCTTCATTCAGCCAGTTATCAAGACCAACATCTCACAGGCAACAATTAATTTGGCAATCATTTAAAAACATTTCAGATAAATTGTGCCCACGTACCATTCATATTGGCGTGTCCTCCTCTGGGACCCCCACGTCCTCGGCCGCGGAAGCCCGGCTCTCCTCCCCGACCCCTTCCTCGGAAAAGACCACCTCGGTGGGGCCCTCCTCTCAAGGAGTCGTCCCCCCAGTAATTGCCGTTGTCTCCGCGGGCCTGTCCTGGCGGCGGCCCCATCATGCGCGGGCCTCCTCCGGCGTTAAAAGGCGGTCCATGATTGTGCGGGGGCGGAGGGTGGTTGAAGCGAGGACCGCCCTGGGGCATGTTTGGCGGGTAGCCGCCATTCATGGGCATCTGCATGTGCATGTTGTTCATCCCTGGACCATGACTAAGTAAAGCCTGGTTGACTGCATGCCAAAAAGAATATTAGCGCTGACAAGCCCGGAGTATTGGATATATTAACATGCATGTGGAGTTTACCTGGGGGAGGGCCCTGGGGCTGGTTCTGCTGCAGTGATCCCAGAAGTTGTTTAATCTTATCTGAGAAGTCAGGCTGCTTGATGAGGTCTTCAGTAGACTGGTTACCAGAAGCACCCTGAACACAAGGCTTTTGTTAACTACAGTATTGAGCATAACTGGAAAAGAATGAGCAGTGTTGTCCATTATTGCTTCAAAAAAAAACTTGACACAATCGTCCGATGGGTCGAATATGCTTTGAAATAGCACTTGCTACAAGAATAGTGGCTTAATTATAAGTTGATATATTGTGTGACAGAAACTTTAAAGAGAATGTTTAAATCCCTTTCAAGATGAAGAGCTTTGAAAGGAACATGTACCTACCTAATGATCTGACCTCCACACCTCCATCTTGTGTCAGATAACCTTTCATTGCCATTATCTAATGTGCTGATTATGATTTTAGCTACTATGGTGAAATTGTTGTGGAACAATAAGCCCTTGGCTCACCACCGGAGAGTAAAGCACTGAAAATATAGTAATTGAACCTACCACTTTCATCCTTTTTTGTTTACCAATAGTAATGTCTCTTGCTAAGCTAGGTAAACCATGAGTGTGTTGAAGCTCTCTCTCTCTATATATATATATAGCCATATATATCAGGACTAGAGAATGCAGTATAAGCAGTGTAAACCAAGTAAATCAAACAGATGGAAAAGCTTTATTTCACTGCTGACAAATGCTCCCAGTCTACAGTAAACATGTACCATGATAGATGTCAGCAGCTCCTGTACGTTGACGTTGACGGCTGGTGCAATAGGATTGTTGACAGTGTTTGTGGTCTGAGGGCTACGCGAGTTGTTGTTAAGGTTGCCCATGAGGTTGGCGAGGACAGGCGGCAGCTTGGAGCCCTCATTTTGATCCATGGCGCCAACCTGCTGGGATGTGGTGTCCATGGGCTCAACATAGCTGTCGTCCAGCATGGAAGAGTCCTGCAAGGAAATGAGACATGTTTTCATGAGTGAGTCAAAGTGCAAACAAGCACAATCAGCAAAAATCCACACATGGTGTGTTATCGCTTTAATAAAAATCCAAAAGTGCTAAACTGTTTATCAAGTGTTTTAAGCTTGCATTTAATAGTCAATATATTCTGCTTACTCTCTTGTTTATGGCGGTTAATTGGTTCCAAACCTGACTGCAAGCCAATTTCCAAACTAGGATTCCATATTTATAAATGGAAAATTTTGGTACAACATAGAAAATCTGTTTACCGACTTCCATATACAATTTTAACATTATTGGAGCCCACTAGACATGAAATGGCACCCAACCCAACGGTGAGTATACCTCACTGTTACACCCGTGTTACCCAAAAAGTTGACATAAGAGAAAATAAGACAAATAAAACGTAATAAAGATGCACATTTTAGCATCAGGAGTGTTTGTTTTTCACTTTTTGCTCTCTACATACAGATCCCTATACTTTTTTTTTTTTAAATAACAGTTGGTGTTCAACCCCAAAACAGCGCTGATTTGTAATATAGTTTTGAAAAACTGACAATGAAGCCACAAAATGTAAAGGTATTACTGTATGTATGTATGTATGTATATATATATATATTATATATATAAATAGTACTTTATTAGCTATGGAAACATTTATCACTCATCTGATATGTCAGCTAAGATGTAATGTTTGCATATATTGCCCTAAAATGAATTGGTTTTAGGCTCTTTAATGCACAAATGTATCTCAGTGGCCCCACCGCATTCTTCCAGTAATTTAAATTCCAAATTTGGAAACACCTGCAATAACTGTTGAAATGCAGGAGATGATACTATAGTCCAAGAATGTGCCACACGCTCCATGAGCCACCATCTACACATTACATAGCGTTGATTGAGATAAGAGATGTGTTAAGTGTTTGCGTTCTGAATTCTATACTAACCTCATCCAGAGGTATAAGGCGAGGAGGCATTGGTTCATAAGGCTCTGGGTCTGGTTCATGTGGGCTGTCAGGCACACTAGTGAGGAAAAACATGAGGTTACAGTGCAAGTTCTACTATACCCCACACATTACATAACCAAGACAAACAGTCCTTACCTGTCTTTACTGAGGAAGATCTCCTGCAAGATGCCTATCTCACGGTCCCGCTGGGTGAGTTTTTCTGTGCTGTTGGACCCGGGGTTGACCAAGCTGCCAGGCAGCGTCAAGGGCCTGGGGGGCGTCCAGGGAACCCTCTCCTCCATCGTGTCATGGGAGAGCCGACGGGCCATCTCAAATGTCTGCCTGTCCATCATCAACTCCCGTTTGGCGGCCTCTCCAAAGTCCTTAATCTTGTTAACGTTGACTAAGGTGAAGGAATAGACACGCGGTTCCAATGATGTACTTTTAGGGGTGCCTAGTACTTAATCAGCTAACAATTGTTACGTACCCCTCTCTGTCTCATCCAGGTCGAAATAGAAGTAATGTTTGAGTTGATCCTCGTGAGCCCAGTGAACTGTCTTCTTCTTTTTGCCCTTCTTGGTCAAGTCCTCTTCACCACGAGGCTCAGATAGCGCGTTGGGTTTATCTCCTGAAAAGAGTGAGACACAGCAATGTCAGGAAATTGACTGCAGTTCAATGAAAAAGACAATATAATGCCAAACAAGAAAATACATCCTATTACACAGTATGCTGCAGTCTTTCCCGGAAGATTACAGCTTTGGGGTGGCAGGTGTGATGGGGTGCTTAATTCGCCCATATGTATGACTGTAAAGCCATCTTTGCGCTACAGTTATATTTGGGTGCACGCAAACTGGTCATAGCGTGCATGTGTTGGAGGAACACAGAAACACGGCCACAGTATAGTCGACCTAATTGGAATCTTTGCATTTCATACTTTTACAAAATAGAATGCAACAGAGAGAGTCTGATATTTCACAAAGTCAAAAAGAGGACATGGCATTTAATGAAACCCTTTCTCTAAACATGTAGAGAATGCTAAATTGTGAATACAACTACAGTAGTCTCTTGTTTATGGCGGTTAATTGGTTCCACACCCGATTGTTACAATTACTAGATGTATTTAAGTCTTTCTTAAACAGCCAGCCTCACCAGTGTCCATGGAATCTGGGTCTTCATTAGGAACAGGGGTGCCAGGCCGCTCAAGTTCCTGGTTTTCGTCAACATTATTTGAAGAAGTGGTCTCCGGAGATGACGGTTTGGCAGAAGATGAGGAATACGTGGATGGTTTGCTGTCAAATGGACTTGTCTGAAAATGAAAATGGACAGACTAAGATTTTAGGAGAACAACTTCCAATGTACTTTTTTATGTAAACTTTCTATCTATAATTCTTTAAACGACTTACAATGAGACTTACACATGCACACACTGCCTGGCCAAAAAATAAAGTCGCCACCAAAAAAAGTACACAATTATTTTGTTGGCCCGACTTTAGCTTTGATTACAGCACACATTCACCGTGGCATTGTTTCAATAAGCTTCTGCAATGTCACAAGATTTATTTCCACCCAGGGTTACATTCTTTTCTCACCAAGATCTTGATGCTGGTTTATTTCCACCCAGGGTTACATTCTTTTCTCACCAAGATCTTGATGCTGGTTTATTTCCATCCAGGGTTACATTCTTTTTTCACCAAGATCTTGATGCTGGTAGAGTCTGACCGCTGCGCAAAGCCTTTTCCAGCACATCCCAATGGGGCTGTCTCATGCTCCCTGAACCACACTTTTGCAATTTGAGCCCAGTGAATCCTGGCATTGTCATCTTGGAATATTCCCATGCCATCAGGGAAGAAAAAAATCCATTGATGGAATAACTTGCTCATTCAGTATAGTCAGGTAGTCAGCTGACCTCATTCTTTGAGCACAGGTGGTGTACGTATGTATGTACCTATGTGTGTGTGTATATGTATACAGCACTACACAAAAAATTTGATTATCAAGTAAAAGCAGTTTAATTTTGGCAATTTAACATTAAAAATGAGAGCAACAAATGAGCCATTAAACGCAAATTGACTTATGTTAAGCATTTCCTTCTTGTAACTTGATTAAGCTATTCAGCTTATAAAAACCACAAACTAAGAAAATTATAATTTTTTTAAGCTGCAAGACCTGTTGATTTGCATATTATTCGATTTTATAATATGTCAAATTCAGCTTGTAAGTTGAAGAAATACAACAACCTTTTCAGGATATTCAGATTTTCTGGGTAGTACTCGTGTGTGTGTGTGTGTGTACCAAGTGTGTCCAGTGTTGGCGCTGTACAGATCGATGTATACATCATACACAAATACATAATGACATATGACAATGACACAGACATTGGTCAGTTTTGATTCCAGGTAGCTCACAGTCTGCAACCGTTGGGGATGTTATACTGTGAGACAAACACTAAGCATCACAACTGCTACCTTATTTGAAGTTGGGGACACGGCCTTAGTATTAGATGGTGAACCGGCGGCAGCTTTCTTCTTCTTGATCTTGATACCAGGCACGGGGGCTGAGTTAAGTGCGTCTAGGAATCCTGTGCACTCCATTGCTGCAGAAATTGTGCGACACGGTTATCATGGCAATTATCTAAGCAATCCGTGTTTAAAATGCAACACTTACGTTGTGCAGGAATGATCTTGACTTTGATTTCTTTGGCTGAGTTTGAAGGTGTATTTAAAGGTTTGTATTTCTTCTCCAATGGAGGGGTATCAAACGGACCAGAACTATTCAGGATACATACACGAAAGGGTCAGCACAAAGGCACCGCCATTGGCCACTAGATGGCTGCAGAAATTAATCAGGTGCATTGAGGTTCATAAGCGTACCTTGGTCTCTTTATCAGTGGAGGCTTGATGTTATACTTGTCACCCAGCTGTGGAGCCACAGGGGTCTTCTTAGCAGGGGCGGGGCTGGGAGTGTCCATTTCTAGACCTACAAAACATACAATTGTGACTCAATAGAACTTCATTCAACATTAAAAGCTGCATGAGCTGTAATATGGAATAATTGGGCTGACCAATGGAACGAATCTTTGTATGGCTTGGGGCGTGGGCTTTAGCCTTGTCTTTCTTCTTCTCCTCATCTCCACTCTTGTCCTTCACGTCACGGAGAGGGACCTTGCTCTCGTCCTTCTTCTTCTTCTTATCTACATGTTGGGTAGAGCAAGTGTATTGAGTTCATATGAAAAGGAAGAGATATGGATTTAAAAATATAAGTAAAATAGTAAACAGTCCATACCTGCAGGACTGTTGGCACTGCTTGATATACTTTGTGAGCGAATTGTTGCCATCCAGCCATCAACAAGCACAGATGCTAACTTTCTTAAGTCTACAATAGAAATAATAATGAGTGGCAGGTTTTAGCAAAGTACCATTCAACACAAGATGAAGAACATGAAAGAACTAACTCACCTTCAGTCTCTGCACTTTTACTCAGTTGCTTGACCAACTTTGCTGTGTTGTTCTAGAAAAATATGACCATAAAACACATTTTAATATACATCTGCCATAATTACAATTATCTAAAGGTAACAGTGAAAAAAACACATGAACAGAATGGAAACGGGTGTTCGAGTTCAAGTAAACATTACCTGCTTGAGGTGGTCCACCTTGAGGGGCAACTTTTGTAAAGTGAGCAGGATGAGCTGCAGCAGAGGAGTGTTGTTGGTGGTTTTTGAATAGGTCAGCCAAGAGTTCAGCAGCCTGTAGCCACCAACTCTAATGAACCTAAAAAAGGAGGAAGGAAAGATAGGCGGGCAAGTGAAACATTGTTTTCTGACGACAAAAAGTCAAAAAATGATCTCGTGTCGTTATCCTAATGAATCATCGAACAGTGTGTGTGCTGCCATACCACTTCATCCACAGGTGTCCCAAAAAACTTGCAAAATAGATTAATCTAAAACATTAATTTAATTCCCAACTACGGGTCAATAATGTTACTGTAATGTTGGGTGAGACACACAAGCACCAAACTTGCCCCAACAACAGGCTTTTATCACAGGTTAGATTGATCTGTTTTCAAACTCTAATCAAAATCCTTCATAAAAACACGGACTACTGTTGCAGACGAAACAAACGTGAAGGTAAACTTCCAACTCGGGGCCCTCACTTCCGGTCCATCCCACCACTCATTCCCCTAGGAAACACATTAGTTGGAACATACATGAACGTGAGTCTTTATGTCTTATTTTCTCTTATTATGTCTACTATAATAAGCGGTATAGAAAATGAATGAATGTCTACTATATTAGGTAATATGAGTGCAAACATGACGATTGGGGTGTTATTTCATGTGTAGAGGGCTCTGAGTAATGCTAAATAGTGTATTTAGGTTTTATGTTCTAACGCCAAAAAGATTCAATTTATAAATAAGGAATCATACTTCATTTGGAAATCATTCACTAACAATGGTCGAATCTGGAACCAATTAGCTGTGATAAACATGGGATTACTATACTAAATATTATTGGTTTTAATTTGGATGGGCAAGCCAGATATAACTGTAGACAATTTTACTGCTTCCTAATGTAAAATATAAAAAACCAATAATTCCTGGCTATTTTTACTTTACTTTTTTTCTTAACTTTAAGTTACATTAAATTACAATTATTTTTGGATATCGAAACTGATTTTTTTTTTTTAACCCAAAACATAGGAAACTACTTTTTTCTTGTTTTGTTATGTTTGACTGCAGCGTTTTGCACAGGACCAACAGAACAACAGCTGCCCTAAAGCAACCTGCTTCAAATGGCCTTTTAAGTATTTCCACCATAGATTTGCTCTGTGATGAATGCACAAATGAATGCATCCAAGTACAGAAAACATAGCAAACGTTTGTAACTTGTCTCTAATAATTCTTAAATTGTGTTTGGATGCAGGCTGTTATTAAACACACACACACACTAAAAATATAAACACAAATGTAACCAGCCAAAAAAGAGAAAGTGAAGAAAATGTAGGCTGTAAATGCCACCTGGGCCTGACTTTAGACACCACTGATCTAAAGCAACCTGCTTCAAATAGCCTTTAAAACATTTCCGCTATTGCTCTCCATCCATCTTCTATGCGGTGCAATAGAAAAATGCTTCGCTAAAAGTAGTATGTGCTTGCAAAGCACTGAAAAGGTATACGCCCAAAGTGTGACGCAATAGATGACATTTTTTTCTGAGACGACATCCACAATCCCTATTAAAAAAGCTACAATAGCGTAAGTACAACAATGTATTTGTAGTCAAATAAAGTGATTTACCGATTTAGAACATCATGGGACTTTGTGTGAAGTAGGATGTTCAGGTACATACACCGACTGACCATCTTGGCTGACGCTTTCATTAGGCTGTATTGAACAAATACAAACCAGTTTGCATTAATTGATAACAAGACAATAGCATAAAGCAAGTTTCATGAGGTATTTTGCTCACCTGAACATCTTTGGGACTCCCTCCAGGCTGCATAGTCCTCCATCCTTCCCTAACAGAACCTCCACGCCCTTCAAAATCTGTTTGGGGTCCACTGGTACCCCCTCCATTTCTGAAAGACAAACCCCTAATTAATGCATGCTGCAGCAGGGCAAGAATGTATTGCATGTTTGCGTATGTTCCAACAATAGGCAAGCTGTGCGACATTTAATGAGGCTTATTTGCTTCCATGATAAAGAGGTATGGCTCCACAGAACTGAATTCCACCTTCATTACCATCCATTAGGAAAACAAAGCTACACACAAACGTCACCACAACTTTTACATTTGTGTTACTTAAGTAACGCCTCAGAAGTTAAAAAAAATTCTGCACAACTAAAATATGCCCCCCCCCCCTCCCCCTCCAAAAAAACCACTGCCCAATTACACACAACCAGTCATCATCCACTCATGTCAGCCTTGCACCTCCACCTCACACTTAACTGTTAGAGTTTTGCATACTGACCTGAGGTCAGTACAGACACGGGCAGGACAGTCTTGTGTTTATCACAGCACCAGTTTGTCCTGTCTGGGACGTGTAGGGCATTTAAACTGGTACGTGCTTTTGTGTGAGTACGGCTATTTGCATCTGTTCTATTTTATCTGTAACTACACTTAATGAAAAACAAGTATGTACGACCAATGCAAACATATTTACCACTCAGTATTATGTTGTTACTATTTAAAAATAACCCCAATGAGTGAATATATGCACCACGCTTTTTTTTCATAATACAATATAGCGGGATGGTTATAGACAAAGAGTAAATGAGGAATATTTGCAAGTTGTGCAACAAAAGTGAACACAATTTTATTAGCACATAAGCAAAAACCCTTTTAGATATTTAACTGACTGTTACAACTAATTTACACTTACGCACAAACTATTGACTTATGTGAGGGGAATGCTTATACTGAATACAATGTGTTTAAATTGGGTCAGATGATTGTGTTACCTACAAATGCTGATGTGCATGTAAATTACACAACCATTACTCATTGTCAACCCTTGGAAAACATTAATGTGTTTTTTTTTAAACATATGCGATCAAATTTAGGTTAGGTTAAGTTAATTGGCCCTTACTGTTATTTAAATGAAATCCACATTGTATTCGAAGGACTGGACTGGTTGGGACTCAATTTCTGGTATTATGTCTACTTTGCTAAACAGACTTATGAGTCACGTACAAAGCCTTTCATTCTAGTCCATTGAAAATGCCATGATGTGAGGAATCGGTTAGGTCTTACCCGTTTAAATGTTGTAGTGGGCGTTTTATATTGTCTCTGAACTCCACAACACTGCAAATAATTCAGCCTGTAAGTGGCACAATTGTTACACATTGTTACACACAGAAAGTGTCAACACAGGACTCTGCTTCACTGTCTGGAGAACTGATCCCAAAAATTTGGCACCCTACCTGATTTAAGTAAAGGGAATATGAAATTATATTGACTTATATTTCATTTAAGTGACTTATGACACTATAGTTGAAATCCTGGTAGTCACAAGAAAGGCAGTTCAGTGTCTGGAGGGGAGGGGGGGAGGCAGCCAGCCAATGACAGCCCTCCTACCGTTCACCCCTTCGACGCTAGAACAGTGAAGATATCCTAACAAGCAACGTTCAGTAAAAGACTACATGTCTACACACAAAAACGCGGCACGACCGTCAATTCATTGTGGATGCGTTTAGGGATTGTAAAGAACATTCCCGAAGGGTTGCGCCGAGGAAAAAGCCCCTGGGGCTACAAACAAAGAAGCAGTCCACCATTTTGTCAAGTCCGACTGTCTGTGCTTCGAAAGACCCACTTCGCTCGAGTCATCCCGCAATCTTTATCCAGAGATTGCCAAGTGCGTGGTGCGGGCATTCGGGGGGTCCCTGTACTAGCAGTAGTCAAGTCAACACACAGCAAATATCCATCAATCTCCGCTCTAATGCAATCTTTATGTATAGATTGCTGTGGGTATCAGTTCCGTGGAGCAACACCCTGGCAGCCAAAACGTCCGAGTTGGTGGGTTGTTAAGCCTCCTAGCAAATACGGCAATCTTTATGAACAGATTGCTTATAGATCTCACAAAGAACCGACTATTGTTTGTGCCCGTTCCGTCTCACACACGAAGAAACGGAGACTTATGTCGCCGTCCACGTTCCTGTGTGAGCTCATGCTAAACAAAGGCTATGCTATGCTATGCTGACGTGTGGCGGCTGCTAGCCAGCTACCTACGAGCTTTTAATGTTGGATTTTCACTACTCAATTCACTCCAAAATATACAAATCATATTGTATCTACGTGTCCTCGAAGTCCAAGGCTTTTCGGGCACTTTCATTACACATATCGTCAACTTTGATGGTTTTAATACCTGCTTCAAATTTTCTATTAGGTGTGGCTGTGGTAGCTAAAAGCTAGCCTTTCCTTCAAGAACAAACTGGAGGCAAAAATGGTAATCAGATGTCCATTACTTGAAGAAAAAAAAAAACAATAAGTTGCTGGTCGAAGTCCTCGACGGGTGATTCTTCGGGAGAGCGAATTTAAACCTGAAAAAATACACAACAAAAAAAAATCATCTTAGTTGGCACGCAGCACACCATGTAATCAACTGTGTTGATTTGTGTGGAAAGGCTGGGGTGGTTTCACCCTCAAGACCGATAAAAATATGCTCGAATGGTTTGACGTCTTGACTTACCTTTGACTAATCCAGGAATGAGCCGTTGGGGGAGGGACTTTCCTTTTATACAAAGCGACGAGTTTTGCGTCACTGCAGCCTTATTTGTCTCGGTAACGCTCAAACAAAATGGCGGACGAACGACCTTGTTTTGCCCGCCAAAGACATAATGGCGAATCACGCAGTTTTTCGACAATTGCGCTGCTTTCCAATCAAATTAAGCATTGTAACGCCCGTATTTGGATAAAGTGCAGACCAGAGGTCACCACTGCAATAATGCGATGATTTCTCGTTAATGTAAACGTAATTAAAGAGAATAAATGTATTTGTCCAAAATGGCGCCTGGTTGCGAGTGGCATACCCGCGTGTGTGGTCGTCGTGTATCAAATTAAATTACACCATTCACGTGTTAAAAATAAAAACCAACCAAGTAGCTTCAAATAAACCGATACAACAACCTAAATGGTAGTTTTTTTAATACTTAACAAAAACCTGATGCAGGGAAACCCTTTTTAATCTGACGTCACTTCCTAACCTTAACCACAGCGGGGACAATGTCTGCTTCCATCCACAGCCTATTGAGGACGGCGTGCCGCATCGCACCTTCTACTTTATATCCCCCGCGACAATACAGGGTACAGTATATTTACTCCTCCCTCGTGTGCCTACCGACCGATTAACCGAATTGTGGGCCATGCTGTTATCCGTAGCGTTGCGTGCTCAGACGAGCCAACCAGTTATGGCTCCGGAGTTGTATTTGCAACCAATTCACACTCTTCACCTTTACACCTGGCAAGGAAAATTACCCTTAGGTGCACAATTTCGTACTAGCGTTAAAGGTGTGTTCCCCTCCCCTTTGGCATAACAGGTGGCGGTGCGGTAGAACGGACTGTAGGATGGTTAGTAACGTGCGGGCCGGTGGGGAAGTAGCCCTACTTCCGGTACAAGCTCGTGCTCAGTGGAGGTCGGTTGTCGCATCAGAAACACAGATACTTTTCGTACTTCACTCATTTCAGCTAATACTTGTTTGAAACGTTTGTGTATTGAAACGCTCCTAGTAGTCCTCAATAATTAGTAATTAGCCATTTGTTTGAATGGTTTCATTATCTAATGAGGCGTTTCGGGCATGCCCAGTCGGGAGAAGGCCCCCCGGGGAAGACCTGGGACACGCTGGAGAGACTATGTCTCACAGCTGGCCTGGGAACGCCTTGGTGTCCTCCCGGTGGAGCTGGAAGAGGTCGCCGGTGACCGGGAAGTCTGGACTTCCCTACTGAAGCTGCTGCCCCCGCGACCCGGACCTAGATAAGCGGAGGAAAATGGATGGATGGATGGATGTTGGCCTCACAGTCAGGAGGTTGGAATCTCCGTTGGGCATCTCTGTGTGGAGTTTGCATGTTCTCCCCGTGCGTGTGTGGGTTTTCTCCGGGTACTCCGGTTTCCTCCCACATCCCCAAAACATGCATGTTAGCTTAATTGGCGACTCTAAATTGTCCAACGGAGTGTGAGTGTGAATGCTTGTTTGTCCGGCCAAAGTCAGCTGGGGTAGGCTCCAGCATACTCGCGACCCTAATGAGGATAAGCGGTATAGAAAATGGATGGGTTCTTCACGCCTGGTGTCACCAACGGTTTTTCAGAATCAGAAACACTTTTTTGCCATTGTAAGTGAACAATTGACAAACCAGGAACTTTCTTTGACGACTCAGTGCGACGTAGAATCCTTAGTAAACATAGAGCATTAAATAAACATAGAACTAACACTAACTAAACATAGAACCCTGAGTAAAAAGTTGAAATCACTGGTAAGTAAAGGCATGAGGATGTTTTTAGTGCAGGTATTATAAGGTGCCAATAGTACTGGTTATAAAGTGACCCTAGTGCAAATGTTGTAAAGTGTTTATGAGTTCAACTGTTTTTGTGAGAGCTACTCTTACAAAAGCTACATGGCCGAGAGCTACTCATTTTGTGGCAATTATTTTCATATCTTTTTCTAACCCAAACAAAGCAAATGTGCTTGTTTTGTCAGAACATTAACATAATGTTGATATCCACAAATGTATGTGGTGTCCCACATCACTTACTGTAATACCCAATGTGACCAGCAGATGTCATCATATATAATACTTTGTCTTTCTGTTATGTATTTTTTATATAAAATATCACATTCATGGCATTGAGAAGTATTTTTCTCGTCTTCAACAACAAGATTTCAGGGGGAAGGTGCGGAGCAGCTCTTCCGCCATTTACACCACCAAGCCACACTTTCTGCCAAGCAGTGTCACTGCAGGACCAGGATGCTGCTCAGGCGACCGAGACACACACTCGCTACAAGGACAGACCGTGGGATTATCTGGAGAGTGAAGGTCTCTTGTTGCTAATGATTCATTTGCACATTGACATATTTGGAAATCAATACATTCTCCATTGGCAGAGTACATTGAGAGATATGGAACCCAGCCAGTGTGGGCGGGCTACAGAAGGAACCACAAAGGAGGCATTCCACCACAAAAGACTCGCAAGACCTGCATAGTAAAGTGTTCATCTCACATTTCAACAGCCATACTATCATATATATTTTGATTGAAAATACTAAAATAAATGACTAGGACATACTTTAGAGTAGTTAGTGTTTTTGTCATTAAAATGTTATTTAAAATATAATTAAATATATTTTATAAATATGTAAAGACAATGTAGATAATTCTTATATTGTAAATTCCTGTGTATATATCCCTACTTTTTCTGAAATGTTAATAATTGCGGCTTATACAGGGACACGGTTCATTTATGGCTAAATTTTTATCTTGTGACATCTTGTTTACTTCAGAACTTCTAATTCTTTAAATACTGTGCTTAGAATTAGTAGCTCTTTCTTTAGTAGGAGCCAATCACGGCCTATAAATGCCTGTCAACCCATTGATAATCACAGGAGGTCAGTATATATAACAGACCTTATATATAACAATATAACAGTCTGACTCACGGTGTCATCTTTCAAAGAACACTAAACTCATACTGGCAACTTACTGAGAAATATACAAACATGTACCAATATGAGTTGAAAATGGGGGGAAAAAAACCTTAAAGTTTTCTTACACTACTTTGAGTCTGAGCAAAACATTTATTGGGGTGTTGCAATGATGTCAGCCTCCCTCTGGGCTTCGGGAACCTCTTGCGGACACAGGCAGCATTTCAGCACCAGCCATCTGAGGAATTTCGTAAGTGCCCGGGCTCGGGACATAAATGCGGACAGTTGCATTGCGTGGCCGGCGTATCTGGGGTCGTTAAAACACTTCGCAGTGGCAATGCTCCGGGGGTGGACGAGTTTTGCCCATTCAAACATTCTAAACAGGTCTGTTTTACAGACCTGAGTTAGCTACTTTTTCATACTGTACCTGACCGTTTTGACTGCTCACTAGCAGAGTGGTCACTTGATGTTCCTGGGACGTGTCTTGTCAGCTGATTTATTCAAATGCCATCTTCCTACAATGATGGCAGGCCCCATTGACGAAGAGCCTGTCTCCTTCAAGGCTGCCCTTTGTCACCATTCTGTTCATAATAGACATAATTTCTAGGCGCAGCCAGAGTGTCGAGAGGGCCTAGTTTGGGGGCCTTAGGATCTCATCTCTGCTATTTGCGGACGATGTGGTCCAGATGGCCTCATCAGGCTGTAATCTTCAGCAGATTGAGTGTGAAGCTTCTGGGATGAGACTCAGTGCCTCCAAATCTGAGGCCATGGTTCTAAGTTGAAAAAAGGTGGATTGCACCCTCTGGAGTGAGGTCTTTCCCAGGTGGAGAAGTTTATAAGTATCTCAGGGTCTTGTTCACGAGCGAGGGAAGGTTGAACGTGAGGTTGACAGTTGGATCGACGCAGCATCTGCAGTTGTGCGGCCGATGTACCGAACCGTCATGGTGAAGAAAGAAATGACGCGGAAGGCAAAGATCTCTAGTTACCAGTCCATCTATGTTTCCACCCTCATCTATGGTCATGACCGAAAGAGCGAGACTGTGGATACAAGCGACTGGAATGAATTTCCTCCGTAGGGTGGCTGGACCCATCCTAAGAGCTAGGACGAGGATCTCAGTGTAGAGACACAGTTCCTTCACTTAGAGAGGAGCCAGTCGACATGGCTCGGGCATCTAGTCTAAATGCTTGAGGTGTTCCGGGCATGCCCAGCTGGCAACGGGCCTGGGGGCAGACTGGGACTGGAAAGTCTGGACTTTCCTACTGAGACTGCCACCCCCGCAAACCGGACCCAGATAGCGGAGGAAAATGGAATGGAATAAACTTGTATTGGTACATGTTTGTGTATTCATTAGCTATACCTTTTGAGTGTTAAGTTGCAGTGTGATGAGTTTAGTGTTGTTTGTAAGATGACACAGTGAGTCAGACTGTTGGTTATTTAAGATAATTTAGTAATTGAGTAAACTGCAATTTTCCAATGAGTTGATTAGCTCGCTGTGAGGCTCCTGGGAAATAAAATGCTGACTGGTCCTTACAGACTTGTGTGTGTGCCACAATATGGCTTTTTTTACAAGTGCGCCTTAAACGTACAAATCATTTTTGCCCCCAAATTTATTGGGTGTGGCTTATATAATAATAATTTTGTATATAATATTTATATATTTTATATTGTAACTAAATATGATATATATTATTTAAAAACATTTTTATAGATAATGAGGATAAGCGGCACAGGAAATGGATGAGTAGATGTTTATATTTTATGTAGTGTATATAAAATAAATATAGATGTATATATTTATATTATCTACCATAAGTATATAGGTAATATAAAAAAAAATAAGCCAACTTGTTTGGTGTGTTTCAGAGAGGAGACAAGATATGCGGAAATCCCTGTCCTATATGTCGAGATGCCAACGTTATCATTCATCATCAGGTGGGTTTATTGTCTGCTCCTTTTGACACACCTCATGAACCCTACACATTTTGTTCGCGCATCGGCCCATCTCAGGCAACTTTTTTGTTTTTCTACAAGGTTTTTTTAAGCCAACGGTGACTCATTTAAAGAAAAACTGCATTTTGGGGAGGAATTTTGCCCATCTTCCACAATTCTTATGTGAGACAGACAGACATCTCTTTTTGCGCCTTCTAAATATATAAAAAGACGTGAAAACAGCTAAAAGATGCTGAGAATGCACATAATGTGACACACCTATTGCGCCTATGAAGCCTTCTGAAAAAACAAACAAACTCCAAAACGCTCTATTTACAGTACTACCTGAAAAATTTGAATATCCGGTAAAAGTTGTTTTATTTTTGCAATTTAAGATAAAAGATGAAACCAACATATTTAACTGAGCCGTTACACGCAAATTATCTCAAGCAGTTTCTTGCTGTAACTTTGCTGATTAAGATTTTCAGCTTATAAAAACTACAAACCCACAAACTCAGAAAATTAGAATGTTTTTTTCTGCTGCAAGACGTGTTCAGCAAAAACCAAGGAAAAACAACATAAAATATATTGAGTTGCATATTATTCGATTAGATTAGTCGATTAGTCAAATTCACCTATTAAGGTGAATTGCAGAAATACAACAACCTTTTTGGGATATTCAAATTTTCTGGGTAGTAATGTACATAATGTGACCCGCATATTAACCAACATACAGGGACATTGTTATTAACATTGTTATGCCAAAGAACTACTTTATTGCCGTAGTGACAACTTGCCACATCGCACCACCACTAATACAAGCTGGTTAGCGACTAGCTTCACCACACACTCACCCACAATGCCGTAGGCCAGTCGAAAGGTAACGCTAGATATCGGACTGCTGCCACTGCTGCTGTTTTTGTTTTTGAGTTGGGACAAGTGAATGCTAGGTGGAGCGTTCCTTTCTATGTTGCTGTGGGAAATCATAAGGTTTCGCTAAAGCTTCATTAAAATGACAAACACTTTGGGTATTACATAATGTTATGAATGTGCCTCTAATTACATCGTCACAGCATGGATATCAAACCTTTTTGGAGGTGTTTTAATAGCAGACCTTTTGGGTGGAATAGATGTGTCCCACATCGTGCATTAATTAGCTGCTTCTTTTATCTGTTTTTATGGAAGGTGTGTTCTTGTCTCACATACGGGCAGAATTTAAAAATAATGCAGTTTTTCTTCAACAGGAGTGAGTTTTTAGCCAATTCATGAAATATAGCTACATGGCATTTGTGATAATAGCATGATTTTAACACAAAAAAAGAAATATATATATGCAGTCAGATCAATGTGCAAGACACTTTGCATAATACAAATATTTTACCATTGATTTTATTTGGGGAGCAAATGGCACGCACGGATTGATTCGAATGGATATTATGCACTCAAAAGCAAAAAGAGTTCTGGCACATACAGCTTTCCTCGGGCATCATGATGGCTTATTTTGCAACTATAACTAAAAAACACACAAACACAAAATGAGGCGTTCAAGTACACTGTGTTTTTCTGAGTGTACACACATAACAAAGGTTAATAAAGGATTCCCCTGGCTGGAATCTGTCCATAGCGTCCTGTCTGCAAACCGAGACAATACAGCGATCCCTCATTTTGTGAATTTCCGCCAAGTAGGATTCCTTATTTATAAATTTGATATTCTGGTAGTTATAGAGCATAGGTAATCTGTTTACAATCTTATACATTATGTTTTAAACATTATTAGAGTCTTCTAGATGTGAAATAACACCCCTACGCTACTGTGTGTGTATATATATATTTATATATGACATCATAAGAGAAGTTAAGACATAATAAAAGACTCGTGCTTGCTATTTTGCCTGCTTTAAGATCATTCAAACTTGCAAGGAAAGCCTGTTGTTCCGGCCATCAAGGGCAGCTGTGACTACAGATGTAGTTACCACCACCAGCGAGTATATGAATAATGGGTTCCCTTCAACGTGAACCGCTTTTGGTGCCTTAAAAAGTGGGATATAAAATCTAATCCGTTATTATATTTGTATTTTACTTTATTTAGCCATCTTTGTTTGCACAAAGTAAGCATATATTTTTACTAATAGGCTGTATTCAGCCACAAAACATCATGATTTATTTATGAATATATTTTTGAAAGACTGTGATAGTGTGAAGCTGGGAAATATGCATGATGTATATTTATCTATATTGTGGACTGTATTGTCCAGCATGTACAGAAATCGAGGTTCTGCCTTGCAGTCGTCCTTTGGTCCCTGGCGCTGTTGCGTTTAAAAAAAAAAAAGAATTACTCAGTGATTGCTAATTTTTAGTTCACAGCATATTCCACCCATCCGTCCATTTTCTATGCCGCTTATCCTCACTAGGGTCGCAGGGCTGTGCTGGAGCCTATCCCAGCTGACTTCAGGCGAGACGCGGAGTACACCCTGGACTGGTTCAGAGTAGTGTAGTCTGGCCTGGCTACTAGGTGTCACTAGTAACATGCACTAGACTTGATCCTGACAGGCTTTTATTGTTCTATAATTATTTCACAACGGGCACAAAAATAATAATCATCATCATAATCACACAAGCTCCTGTTATGGTCCTGAATCCCGACGTCATTTCCTGTCCACACACACAAAGACAAGTCATATTTTCTGTTAGGTCTACTATATTGGGTAATATGACTATAAATGTGACTGTAGGGGTGTTATTTTATGTCTAGAGGGCTCTAACTACATTACATGTGTTATATTTATTGGTCTTCCACGTACCAACAACTTCTTGATCTTGATCTTGAGTCCTGCTTTAGGGAAGTTCACTTATTGAAGTCAGAGCCAATTAACCAGTCTAGAACCAATTAACTGCCATAAACCCTGTGGTGAGTTGGTTCTGATGGTGGGGAAGGATGCAGGTCAGATCTGGCAGGCCCAAATGCATTGTGAGGGTCTGCTGGGAACATCTGACAGATTCCCCTGGCAGGAGTTTCAACTCCCACCTCCAGGACAGCTTTGACCGTGTTCCGAGGGAGGCAGCGGACATTGAGTCCGAGTGGACCATGTTTCGTGCCTCCATTGTCGAGGGGGCTGATCGGAGCTGTGGCCATAAGGTGCCTGTCGTGGCAGTAATACCAGACCCTGTTTGTGGACACCAGTGGTACATTAACAATTACAATGCTTTTTCTGCCATGTATTTTGTCATTTAGCAATTTTTATGCTTAAAAATGCTTTATTTAGGCTCGTGTGCTTAAATATGCATGTTTTTAAAAATACTAATAATAGGCTGGAATCAACCACGCAATAGCGATCATTTATTTTTGGAAAAACTGCGACATTGTGAGGGATGACTGTCTTATATGGAATCACAGGAGTGCCAAAATTAAAAGGAAATATGAAGCGAATCTATCATACAAAAAAGCATGGGGTTTTTTGTGTACATTTGAAGGCAAAACGAATAATGTGGTTGGAATGTTTGCTTGGAGTTTGCATGTTCTCCCTGTGGGTTTTCACCAGGAACTCCGCTTTCCTCCCACATTCGAAAAACTTGTTGGCTGCATTGGCCACTCAAAACTGTCCATAGGTTTGAACGTGAGTGTGAATGATTGTCTATACTGTACGTGCCCTGTGATTGGCTGGTGACCAGTCCAGTGTGTACCGCGGCTTTCGCCTGAAGCCAGCGAGTATAAGCAGCATAGAAAATAGATGGATGAATAGTGTGGTTCTGCATAGATGTGTTTTCCGTTACTACAATTTGGTTTTGGAGTTGCTGGTTCCATTCTTAGATACCAGGTGTGTTGCTGTGAGGTAAAATGTTCTTCCATGTTTGCAGAATGTCAAGCTGTTGCAGCAGTTCATCAGCCCTCACACGGGCATGCTCTATGATCCCACGCAGACCGGTGAGCTAATCGTGTGTGTGTTTGTGTGTGTCATTGGAATAATATTGTGTGGGCTTCTCCCAGGTGTGTGTATGAAACAGCAGAAGAAGCTGACCGCCGCAATCAGCACAGCGCAAGATCATGGTATGTCATTCTTTTCATTGCTTATAGTAGGCAGTGTTTTGCCTACCATTAGACTGGGGGGGTCAGGGTACCAACCCTTCCCAACATATCCCTTCCATTTACAGTGAGGGGAAAAACTATTTGAACCCCAGCTGATTGTGTAAGTTAGCCCACTAACAAAGAAATGATCAGTCTATAATTTCAATGGTAGCTTTATTTGAACACTGAGAGACAACAATGACAAAAAAAATACAGAAAACTGCGTTTCAAAAAGAGTTATAAATTAATTTGCATTTCCATGAAGGAAATAAGTATTTGTCCGTCTAAGATCTCTTGCTCCCAGGTGGATCTTATGAGCTGAGAGGGCTGCCAATGTCAGCTCGTTACCTGTATTAAAGAGACCTGTCCACAGAAGCAATCAATCAATCCAGACGCCAAACTCTGCACCATGGCCAAGACCAAAGAGCATTCCAAGGATGTCAGGGACAAGATTGTGGACCTACACAAGGCTGGAATGGGCTACAAGACCATCGCCATTTGGTGACAACAGTTGGTGCAATTATTCGCAAATTTAAGAAACATAAATTATCTGCCAATCTCCCTCGGTCTGGAGCTCCATGCAAGATCTCACTTCGTGGAGTTTTTATGTTAATGAGATTGGTGAGGAATCATCCCAGAACCATTTGGGAGGAACTTGTCAATGATCTCAAGGCAGCTGGGACCATAGTCACCACAAAAACACACTACGCCGTGAAGGACTGAAATCCTGCTGTGCCCGCAAGGTCCCCCTGCTCAAGAAAGTCCATCTACAGACCCGTGTAAAGTTTTCCACTAAACGTCTGACTGATTCAGAAGAAGACTGGGTGAAAGTGTTCTGGTCACATGAGACCAAAATTGAGCTCTTTGGCATCAACTCAACTCGCCGTGTTTGGAGGAGGAGGAATGCTGCCTACGACTCCAAAAACACCGTCCCCACCGTCAAACATGGAGGTGGAAACATTATGCTTTGGGGGTGTTTTTCTGCCAAGGGGACAGGACAATTGCACCGCATCAAAGGGAGGATGGATGGGGCCATGTACCGTCAAGTGTTGGGTGAGATGGGTCGTGGTTGAGTATTCCAGCATGACAATGATCCAAAACACACGGCCAAGGCAACAAAAGATTGGCTCAAGAAGAAGCATATTAAGGTCATGGAGTGGCCTAGTCAGTCTCCAGACCTTAATCCCCCCTGAGATGTGTGCAAACTTTGTGGCCAACTACAAGAAACGGCTGACCTCTGTGATTGCCAACAAAGGGATCAAATACTTATTTCCTTCATGGAAATGCTAATTCATTTATAACTCTTTTTGAAACGCATTTTTCTGGATTTTTTTTGGTCATAGTGTTCAAATAAAGCTACCATTGAAATTATAGACTGATCATTTCTTTGTTAGTGGGCAAACTTACACAATCAGCTGGGGTTCAAATACTTTTTTCCCGCACTGTATATGTAGTATCGTTTTCAAACTGACCTGAAAACTCCGCTTCTGAAGACCAATGTGATACCAAAAACACTTCAGGCAGAGTGTGTGTGTGTGTGTCTGCAGTGCCTTTAGGCTAGGTTTTCTTTTTACTTTTGCTGATATTCTTTTAGCTGACTTGGTATATTTGCTAATATTTCAGCTATGTTCACTGATATTCTTTTGGCTATATATAGAATTTTTAATTTTTTTTTAAATAAAAAATGACATTGGGAGGGGAGGTTAAATCCCAGAACTAAACAGTGACAAGTGTCTTTAGTTTCCTTTTCATACCTAAAATGCAAACTGAGCTTTTTTGTGTCTTTTCAGGCTTCCTTCCCTTTCAGATTCCCTATGTGGACTTTGCAGGGCAAGATTACTCCAACTCCCACGATGCTGTGGGTCTCACACCGCCTGCCCCTTCCTTAGCATCTGGTGAAGATTGGTATAAATGGTACGGGGAAATAACACCTGATGCCAATGAAGTGGCTAAAGTCAGGAAGATGTACAAGGCTTACCTGAAGCCAGGTGTGTGATCAGCATCCACACATACCCGCAACTTATTTACTATGATGGCTGTAAAGACTGCAAATAAAA
The DNA here is from genome assembly GCA_024372805.1 of Oostethus manadensis. Taxonomy (NCBI): domain Eukaryota; kingdom Metazoa; phylum Chordata; class Actinopteri; order Syngnathiformes; family Syngnathidae; genus Oostethus; species Oostethus manadensis. The sequence continues at coordinate 1,250,606 of QODF01000085.1, read as the reverse complement.
CAAGGTGGAAAACATTTTTTTTTTTTTAAACTTTAACAAACATATGATTTGAGAGCAGTTATCCACAATATTCATGGCACTTCTTTAATCAGGCCTTTATAGAGAATACAATCCCAAAAGAAACAAAGTGGTAGTTTGGTGAGACATGATGACCAGTACAGGTGGATTCTGGGATAGTTTGTAAAAGAAGCCCGGCAGGAGGTCGGGTCAAATCATGGATTAACTTTATTGACCATGGTCTCTCCAAGGGAGTCCAGCACTTCCCTCTTGTAATCATCAAAGTCTCCATCGATGTGATTGACGGTGCATTCTTCCACCACCCACAGCTGGCACTGCGTCTCCGTGATCAGACGGGCGTCGTGGCTCACGATGATCACGGCTGGAAAAGACAAGCAAACACGGTGATACCAAGGTTGATGTCCTTGACACTTTAGCTTGCAGTACAGTAGTCCCTCGTTTGTGGCTGGTAACTGCTTCCAGACCAGACTGTGATAAGTGAATTTATAAATGGAATAACTAGTTGGTACAGAATACTAAATCTGTCGACCTTCTAAACACTCAAACATTGTTAGAAATAACACCCCTACAGTCACTTTACACTTCTAATACCCAATATAGTACACATACTAACAGTAGAGTGCTCATGTGTGTTGCTAAAAATATGGTTCCTGGTGGAGCTGAGTGAAAGGCGGACAGGATGTGATGTTGAATATTTTGCCTGTTGTGAAGCAAGCAGTCTTTTACAAGTCAAAATATTGACTGAAGTTTTAATTTAAAATTTAAATTTTAGTTAATTTTCAAGAGAAAAAATGTAAATTTTATTTGTTCAACATTCACACTCACATTCATACCGATGGACAATTTAGAATCGCCAATTAACCTAACATGCATGTTTTTGGAATGTGGGAGGAAACCGGAGTACCCGGAGAAAACCCACACAGAGATTCGAACCCTAAACCTCCTGACTGTTGAGACCAATGTGCTACCCACTTGTCTGCCGTGCGGCCCCGTAAATTTTATTAAAGGAAAAAAAATTAGACTGTGAAAAACGTTGAAAATATTCATAAATACATCGTTCATTCATTCTAACAACAAACATGTTAGTAGCATAGAGTTGAAATATTACATTTTTAAGTTAATATATAATATGAGAAAGACAAACACATTTTTGGAAAATTAAGTTGGGGGTTTATACTTTTAAGGAAATAAAGTCAAAATGTCATCATTTGAAATAATTATTTCATATATAATTGTATTTTACAAAGATGAACACAAATCCCTAGTGTGGCCTGGGGGCAGCGGAACAATTCTTTTATTGGGCCTCAAAGATTTAAATTCATTTTTAAGATTTTTTCATTCAGCATTTTTTTTGTGTACCTGTCTGTGTGCCAAAATGGGAGTTTTCATTTAAAAAAAATAAGAATGCACCAACAAAAATTAGACATGGAATGGTTTGTGCTGTAAGGTGGGATCTTTTCACTTACCCCCTTTGTAGTCATTGATGGCCTCGGATAAAGCGTCGATGGATTCAATGTCCAGATTGTTGGTGGGCTCATCCTGTAAGTGCACAGCAAGGCCAAGAAATATGCAGATTTACACCATCCTCACACGAAAAGCCACTCACATTTGGACTCTTGCCACTTCACCCTACCACGGTTTTATTCAAAATATATTCATGCAAAAGATCATGCTTTTTCGTGGTTGAATATTATTATCCCAAAATCATGCATATTTAAAACACTTGTACCTAGGTTTTGCCTAAAGGAAGCATTTTGTCATAAAATGCCCTATTGATATAAAATACAAACGTAAGGCATTCAAAGATGCTATGATGATATGTAGTATTCTACGCTGGTCACGTTACACTGATGGGAGAATGGCCGCCCCAAGAAGTACTGCACACAACAGGAAGTACAAAAAGACACTAAGTCTATATGAGGGGTATCAAAAATGAAAAACGAAAGAAATTCAATCTGCCACTTTGATATTTTGTAAAGTATGCTAAGAGGTTATATTTCTGGAAAAAAAATACATCTCTGCTTTGTCATAAAGATGGACAAGTTTTATGGAAAATGTGCCTATCTACTTCACTCTTTGCTCTTTTTATTTTTTAATATTACATTACATTTGCATTACAATACTCTTTATTAATACAGTATTAAATGTGCAGAACAGTGTTTTTTTTCTTCAATTGCAACATTGTTGGTCTTCCGGGTCAGGGGAACGAATTACCCAATTTATATGTTAAATGTTGTTCGCCTTACGAAAAACCTTTTGGAACAAATTCATTTTGTATCAATTAATTTTAATTTTTGTATTTGTACAGGTAAAAAGTGGTAAATGAGGTTTCTATGCGCCAACTATGAAAATATTCTATTTCTAAGCCTACTTAGTGGAAATTGTCTTATCTGGAACCGATGAACCACAATAAACGAGGGATTAGCTTGATGTCAATGGTTTTGGGTCTTGTGCTGATACGTGGGGGGAGGGAGTACAGTCACTTTTGTACTATGGTGTGTGATCATGCTGAGGAGGGCATCTTACCAGGATCAGCACATCTGGCTGGCGGCAGGAAAGTTCAGCAAACACGACTCGAGCTTTCTGCCCACCTGTTGGAAGACATCACGAAGTCACGTGGGATGCTTCGCATCGACAAGGACCGATGTAGATATGAATACCAAGTCATGCACACACAAAGTCAACTTTGACTGAGTGCTTCTTTTTTTTTGACGTTGCAAGTTTATACCGGACAGTTTGGAGATCTGAATGGTGTGCGCGTGACTCTCCAGACCAAAACGTCCCAGACACTTCCTGCTATCCTGGTAGGGCAGGTTGAAGTTTCTCATCAGGTACTCGGTGGGGTTTTCCTCCATGTTCAACTGATCTGCATACTGCTGGTTGAAGAAGCCAATTTTCTGCAGTGCAAAAAGGACAAAAGCTAAAACATCTAGACCCTAGACCATGTGTCAAACTCGTGCCACGGAGGGCTGAGACACAGCAGGTTTTCTTTTTAGCCGGTCACTACAGCAGGTCTTCTTTTTAATGATCGACACCTCATTCAATTTTAGGGAAGAAACTCATCAATTAGCCACACGGTGGATGAATGGGTGGCATGTTGGCATCACAGTCAGGAGGTCATGGTCATGGTTCGAATCTCCGTTGGGCATCTCTGTGTGGAGTTTGCATGTTCTCCCTGTGCGTGTGTGGGTTTTCTCCGGGTACTCTGGTTTCCTCCCACATTCCAAAAACATGCACGTTAGCTTCATTGGTGACTAAATTGTCCATCGGTATGAATGAGTGTGAATTGTTGTGTTTGTTTGTCTATATGTGCCCTGTGATTCACTGGCGACCAGTCCAGGGTGTACCCCGCCTCTCGCCCAAAGCCAGCTGGGATAGGCTCCAGCATACCCGCGACATTAATGAGGATAAGCAGTATAGAAAATGAATGAATGAACTAATTATTAAATATCACCTGCTGGAGAATCCGGTTGGAGAGAAAACCTAAACCATAAATTTCTCTTGGAGATTAATAAAGTATCTATATCTGTATATCTACCAGGGGTTGGCAATTCGTGGCTCTTCAGCCTTCTTGTTGCGGCTCCCTTCGCTAAGCGCGGTGATTTTTTTTTAACACCAAAGTGCTTTTTGAAAACGAAAGTGAAATATCTGCGGATGCATCTAGACTGTCGTCTGACTGCTGATTGGATGAGCAAGGGAGGGGGAGGTAGGCTAGTCAGTGTATGCGGTGAGTCTTACTGCGTGGGAGAGAAAAAAGGTGAAGGAGTTTTGGGTTGAGTCTGAAACAAGTTACTGCGCGGTAAAATAAAACAATTAACGCGAGACTAGCAATATATTTTGTAAGGAGAAGTGAGCTGAAGCTATGTGCTCACAGCCCGTGGCACGCTAATCGCCGAGGTGGTAACTCCAGGAGAGGCAAGTTATGAGCAATTGGTGTCGGTCAATATCTGTATAGGAAATTAAGTGCGGGACAACGTTGGTGTTATCTGATATCGGTAACAGGGGAAAAAAAAACATTTACTTACCAAACGGTGGTTCTTTCTCATCTCACCTTTGGTCTGAAAAACAAAAATGTCAAAATAAAAGCATGGTGGCGTGTGGGCACGTCCATAATGTCACCAGTGCACATACATACAGGGTTTAGTTTGCCATTCAGCAGTAACAGCAGGGTACTCTTCCCAACACCGTTTGGTCCAACTATACAAACTGGGGGGACAAAAGAAAAGCAAGCTGTGATTGGCTCACCTTACATTCTCCCATTCCGTTTTTGTTTTCTCCCAAAGAGTGAAAATTGTGAATTCAGGTAGCCCTCACTTTAAACTCCGATTAAGGAATCAAAACATGATTTTCATCTGTAAACACCCGTGTAGCCACACCCAGCACGGATAACATCCCTTATTAGTTCCAGTCATACTGACTCCCAAGCAGCAGTGCGCAAAAGAAAAGGAAAGCTTTTACCATGGAGGTGAAAATAAAGCTCAGACAGAGGAGACACCCTTAAAAATGAAGCTTTACAGTATATATTTAAAACATGAAATGAATAAAAATATTATTGTATGGACTTGTGCACAGTACTTAATAGTAATGTGTAGTAATTGTGTGTTTTTTGTTTTTTTTTAAATCACAAAAGATAAAATAGACAGTGCCATCTCTCACGTTAGCACTCAACCGAGGGAACGGCCCAGACTCTTTTCTCACATGGAGTCCCAATCTGCTGCGGCCCCAATTGACACAGCACATGAGCTCCCAGTTTACTTGAGCACACCATGTTTGCCCGAGGAGGCCAATCCTTTATTGTTCTAGAAAGAAAAGCGAAACCGTTTCCCAAACCTAGCTGTACTTTGCATGCAAATATCGGGTCATACCAGCTTCCTCTGCACCTCGAGAGAGAATCTGTAGAACTGCAGGCAACAGAACAATGCTGCCTCAATGACTAAAGGCTAAGGACTAAACGTTACCACCCAGTCAATTACTGCATTTACTATACCATTTTTTTAAATAAAGATAATTTCCAACATTAGGAGTCTGCTTAATGTTACTTTCCATACTTCTGTTTGCAAGAAAAAATGTATCTCATTCTCACTGATATGTGATGAGAATGAATTTTTTCATTCTTATATTGAATTCAATTCCACTTCCTGTAATTCAAATTCAACATCCTGTGTGGTGGAGTCAATTCCAACTCAAATTCATCTATTGAATTCATTCATTCCTTTTCTATACCGCTTATCCTATCTATTGAATTGAATTCTGAAATACTGAATTTTGCACAGGTCTGCCTAAAATCACATTTTTTTCCTCATATATTAATTTTGCATTATCCACCTCCAATTACTTTTTAACGTTTTCGTGTTAGATTACACATTTTTTCTCTTCATATTTTGACTTTCTTCCTGTAACAACTTTTTTTGCAACCTAATTTTTCAAAAATGACAACTTTGTTTTGTTTCGTATAATATCAGAATTAAAAAAATATATATATTAAACAATGCTACTAAAAGGACTACTTTTCTTCACAAAATGTTATTCTCATCAATTAACGACTTTATGTTAAGAGTGTTAACTGTTTTTCTCTTAGTATTTAAACTTCATTGTTGTCAAACTATTGCCAAATGTTCCTTTTTTTCTTTTGTTAAATTATATTTTTAATATCGCAGGCCAATAAAAGCACAACGTCCTAAAATTGGTCCAAGTTATTTTCATGTCTCAGCACTTTGCCGAGATTCGAAGAAGACCCAGACTGGAAATAGGTTTGGATGTTCAGAACACCACCGGCTGGAGCCTGCTTTAAACTGGAAAGTGCTGGAACACCAAGGAACCCGTTGTCTTTTTGTCACTTCACCTGGTCTCTAAACCCCTCTATCTCGATCTAACCGTTCCACACAAAACCTAAATTGGGTTTGAGATTTCTTCCTTACAGGGAGTATCTGTTATGGGCTTGAGGCCCCTTGTCTCCTGAACAAGTCCTGCACATGCTTATCACCTGAACACATCGGGTATCTGGGCAAGTGAGTCTGCCCTTCATGGTCTCTGTCCCTCACAGTGCTATGTGGTTTCCTATATGAATTCATATTTTAGACTCAATAGTCACAACATTTTCTCTAGAGGCCGTCTGTTCAGGTTGTAATGATTTGTCTCCTTGCATGCAAGTTTTATTTTTCTGTGCAAGTACTTAGAGAGAACCACCCACCAGACTGGATATAGCAGGTTCAGATGAACGTGTTAGAACAGCCTCTAGCTTGCAGAACATTTGTGGACTTTACTTTAAGCAGAGTCCATGCTAAATAAACACGACTGATTCTGGTATGAAGAGTGGTTCAATATCCAGCCAGGATTATGCCGCAAGCTTGTTGATGGCTACAAAAAGCATCTGGTCCAGCTGCTAAGGTTTACTTCAACCAATATTAACGGGGTGTATGTATACGTTTGAGCCTGTGTAGATAAATAATACTCCATTAATTCAAATTTGGGTGCACCAATTCTTACACTCCTGAGAAAAAATTGCTCATTGTAGTTATCGGAGTCTACATGTCATTTTTACTGCGTGTAAATTAGAGAAATAACAGGTTTGTGCACCCAATTCTTGTTTTTATTAATATAGTAATCCCTCATTTATGGCAGGTAATTGATTCCAGACCTGCTTGTGATAAGTGAATTTCTGCCAAGTTTAAATATAAATGGAATATTTTGTAGTTAGTGTATTTAGAAGGTTACAAACAGGATGTCCATGCTCTAACATTATTCAAACCCTCTAGACATAAAATAACACCCCTATAGTCACCGTTACACTCCTATTAACAAATATAGTAGATATAATAAGATAAAATAAGACATATATAGGCCGCACGGTGGTTGAGTGGTTAGCACATTGGCCACACAATCAAGTGATTTCTGGGTGGAGTTTGCATGTTCTCCCCGTGCGTGTGTGGGTTTTCTCCGGGTACCTTCCACATTCCAAAAACATGCATGTTAGGTTAATTGGCGACTTTAAATTGTCCATAGATGTGAATGTTTGTCTATATGTGCCCCGTGATTGACTGGCAATCCCAAGGCCAGCTGGGATAGGCTCCAGCATACCCCCGACCCTAATGAAGATAAGTGGGTATTAGGATAACCTTAATGAATGAAAATAAATAAGACTTGTGTGTGTTGCTGGCTTGTTGTTCCAGCAACACACACATTACATCACAGTAACATTCTGACACCTCGTGGGCAGTATAGAAGGCTACATATCCCAAATGCCTTATTTTTGTAATTTACTTCATTTAACCATTTTAATGCTTAAAAACGCTTCATCTGGACCAAATATATGTAAGTTTGGCTTAAATATGTCTGATTTCTTCCTGATAAGTGGTCATACACAACAACACAAAACAGCCCCATTAAATAAAAGTGACAGAGGGAAGTGATTACTGCATCACACCACACTGCAAAAAGAACGGTTCAAACAGGGAGGCCAGGGTGGTTCCACCAGAAAAGGTCCAAAAATAAGCTTGATGCTGGTGCTGAGTATGTAAACTTGTTAGAGTAATTCCAGACAGACAGATGAGCAAACTTACTTCTGGATTCCATGTCAATTCCAAAGTCTACATTCTTGAAGAGCGGCTTCTGACCCGCGTAGCCGAAATCAACACCTAGAACCATCACAAACAAATTAAGTCATGATAGACTTTTGGTCATTTTTGTGTCTGTGCATGAAGCTACTGTATCTATGCCCAGTGCAAGCTGGACACGATGTGGTGGTGAGGTCAACACAGACTCCACCTTGGTGTTTTGCTATGAGTCATTTCTTGAATTCAATAGTGTTTCTCATCTTCTTCATCAAAATGTTGCCACGTGCACCTTTTTCCACTCCATTTTGGCTTATTTTGCAGTCGTGACCAAGAAATAAGCAGAAATTTGTTGTAAGAAACACTACTGAATTCAAGAAATAACTCATAGCAAAACAGGAAGGTGGTGTCTGTGTTGATCTCACTGCCATATCGCGTCTTCGGCAACCATCACATCTTCAGTGAAGGAAGGTAGAAGTAAGATTTATTTTCATTTATCCCTAAAATTCATCATTTATAGGCATTTAGAATTGTTTTATGCATGTAAAAGCATAAAAATGTTAACATTTGTGATACTTGTGGCATAACTGTGTTAGCTAGCAAAGAACTACACTCAGTCAACCACTGATGACATCATAGACACAAGACAGAGCTGACTTCCACTCCCTGTTCCCTGTATGAGCAAACTAACAGGATGCTAACAAGGATGTTTTGTGATAAAAGAACACAGTTGGACACATGTAGTGTATTAAGAACACAACAAGAAGCGCGCCATATTGTATGCCCCCACACAACTGGTGTAACCCGCGTTGTGAGCTCATAAAAATCTCCTTACTGTGCAGGCCCAGAATGGGTGGGGAAAGAGTTGGAGGGTTGGGGAAGGTGAACTTGACAGTGTACTCTTTGGGCCTCTTCAGCAGCTCTGGGGCATCCAAGCTCTCCTCTTCCTGACCTCCTTTCTTCTTGCCTTTCTGTTGCTTTCTCGTCAGAGCCTCCTTTGTCTGCTTCTCCTACACGCGTCATCCAGATCAGAAGACAGGAAAAAGAACAGGGATGAGGACCAGCTGCTTGTTAGAAATCGTCCTGGAATCACTGAATGATAATTCAAGGAGTTAGTTGGCGCGGGTCAAGGTGGATGGCCAAACTCACAGCCTGTTTGGTGGATTTGCCGCCAGCCTTAAGGTCCTTAAGTTTCTTCTCCTGCTTGTCATACTGTTTCTGGAGTTCTTTCTGCTTCTGGACATACATTTTCTTGAAGGTCACTACAAGACAGAAAGAACGTCTTATATTAGGCAACACAAAAATACAGCAGCCTTTAAATGCCCGCATCCATCGGATTATGCTCGTGTGCGTCACTGTTCTCCATTTTGTTGCATTTTGCTGGTTTCAGTTTCGAGTTCAGCTAGTACAGTACAGATAAATAAATATGTTTATTGATAATATTTGCAAGTATTTTCTGTCATGCCCCCAGAGGCATTGGTTCTTATACTTGATGTCAACAGATGCGATCGATCGTGTATGTCGCCGTCACCTTGACCCAGAGCTGTCAAACTATATTCCCATATTATTTTATGTGGCACCCAAAAGCCTAGAAAGAATGCATGAAAAAAGGACACTTATTTTGTCTTGATTATTTTTCCTTTTATATTAATATAATATGTTTTACAATGATTGTATTTTATTTATTGGAAATAATGCACATTGCATTTGTTATTTTATTTTTGTTATTTTTCCTTTTCATTTGTTTTCTTTTATTTATTATTATTAATATTATAATAATTGGTTTTTATTTATTTATTGGACATCATGCATATCAAAAAGACACTTAATTTTTTGTTATTATTTTACTTGTATTTTCCCATTGTTTTATATATTTATATATTATATTATGTGTTTTCTATATTTATGTATTATGTTTTATATATTTAAATTATAACAAAAACAAATTAAAAAAATAAAATAAATAAAAAACCACTAAATCTTTTCTGCTGTAATTAATTCATTTAAAATGTAATTAGTTAAATACAATTAATTCATTTAAAATGAATTATACTGTACAATAGTTGTATCCTATGATTTCAGTGTACATAGGTAAAGAAAAATTGTAATTAATGAGACGATTGTACACTTATAGGTGGCAACCACGAAAACCAGTTTGATGCCCCTGCTTAAGCAAGCGCTTCTTTGGGGAAAAAAAAAGAAAGAAACGAATACAGTTGTTAGATATTATCATTATAAAGCCTTCACATTCAATTACATTTTATTTGTATAGCGCCAAATCACATCAGCAGTCATCTCATGGCACTTTAACACAGAAAGGTCAAAGAGAGCCAACTGAAACCCCACATGAGCAGGCATTTAGCAAAACTCCCTCTTGGGAGGAACCCAGGCTTTGTGGGGCGGCCGTCTGTCTCGACCGGTTGGGCTGAGATATAAAAGAATAGAGGCATACATGGAAGATCAAGCCAAAAGTCTTAGTCTTAGACCAAGGAACAAAGAATTGTCTCTGATACCAAGGGTCAGTTCTAACTATATGCTTTAGCAAAGAGGTGGGTTTTGTGTTGACTTTTAAATAATGAGAGGGTGTCTGCCCCCCGGATTGAGTCGGGCCGTCAGTAACTAAACTAGGGCAGCCTATCCAACCTGGAGGTCACAAAAGCATGAACAAGTTTTTCTGCATCTGGTAAATGGCAGGAATTTTCTGATTTTCGTTGGTAAATGGAAAATGCTGACACTTGTTGTATTTGGGAACTAAAGGAAAGGTCCTGATGGAAGATGAGACCAAGGGGTCTGACTGTATTGTGGGGGTTGGGTACAAGTCCATCTAAAGCAGTAATATCATTTGCGAGCTTGTCTCTGAGGTGCTGGGAACCAAGGACTATGATTTCAGTTTTATCTGAGTTTAGTAGTAAAAAGTTAGAAGTCGTCCAGCTCCTGTCGTTTAGGCATGCCTGGAGTTTGGACAGATGACCTTCATCTTCTCATAAAAGGCCTTCTTGACACACACTCACAATGCACAATTAAAAATTAAAAAAAAAATAAAAAGGGAGACACAATAGATGCATTGTTCTCACTTGCACACGCTTAACTTCACGTCACACATACTTTGGTTTCACTTTTTTAGAGCGGTGTGGCAATTGCTTATAGATTCTTCCTGGGATTTGTCATCAATCTTCCTATTGATATTTGCCCAGCGCTGTAATACTAAGTTTGTGCAGGAGTAAAAGTTAAGCTTGTGAGTGAGAACAATGCATGCATGAGTCTCCCTGTAATCAGTCGTATGTAAGTGTCGTCCAGCTCTGATTGTACTATGTGAGTTTGTGTGTCAAACATACCTTCTACATGAAGTGTTACACTGAATAAAAATAAACATGTAAAGATTGTGGGTTTTCTAACAGAAACTCTGACATAAAATCACGTATTGCTCTTCTCAACAAGCAGTGTGCCGAAGAACGACTTTATAAGTTCAGGTGTCAAACACTTACAGTAGTTTCCTCTGTAATAGTAAAGTTTCTGGTTGTCCAAGTGCATGATGTCAGTACACACATCATCAAGGAAACTTTGGTCATGGGAAACAATGAGAAGAGTCTTCTTCCAGCCTTGAAGATAGCTGCAGGGTAGGGAGAAGGTGTACATATGAAACCCCTGTACTGATTTGTTGCCATAACTGTCCAAACAATTCCCCTAAAATGACGGATTGATACGTTTTGTACATCAAAGATGTTCAAAGAAATCCATCCACCCGCTTATAGGAGATCGGGTCAATGGGGCAGCAGCCTAAGCAGGGAAGCCCAGACTTCCCTCTCCGAGGCTACTACGTCCAGCTCCTCCCCGTGGATCCTGGGGTGTTCCCGGGCCGGTGGAGAGACAGTCTCTCCAACATAACAGATGTGCCTCTCAATGCAGAGAAGCCGCGGTTCTACTCAGCTCTCTCGTCACCACAACATACCAATGGATATACAGTGCCTATATTCACCCCCGCCCCCTGGATGTTTGACCCTTTTTTGCTTTCATAATTCTCACTTATGGTCAATAAAATGTGTCTTTCTTCACACCAAAAAGTACTAGAAAAAAAACTTTTACAACAAAGTAATGTCAATGAAACAAATGTATTAGCTGCAATCTCAGCACTGAGTCCGTGTGGATATCAGGTTGCGCGGATGCTGGACATGAACAGCCGTTTTGAAGTCTTGCCACAAATTCTCTGTGGGATTTAGATCTGAGCTTCGACTCGGCCGCTCCAGAACATTTACCTGGTTCTTTTTAAACCATTCCTGTGTAGTTTTTGCAGTATGTTTTGGATCATTGTCTTGCAGGAAAATAATTTTTCTCCCAAGCCATAGTTCTCTTGCAGACTGAAAAAGATTGTCCTTTTATTTCTAATCGTGAGACTATCGACACTAATTGGATGGACCTCTATTGAATTTGACCGTTGCATTTAAAAGGGGAAGGAACGTATGCAAACAATTATATTTCATTTTACATTTTTGTTCATTGACATTACTTTGTACAAATGTTTTCAAGTTGACGTTAAAGGTTTTTTTTTTTCCAGTAAATCTTTGTATGAAGACAGATTTTATTGACCATGAATTCTTTGTGAAAGCCATCCAAGGGGGTGTACACTTTTGCAGGGCACTTTATAGAGCACATTGTACTCACTGTACCAAATTGCGTCATAATTGCTAATATAAAAGATTTTTCAAATAATTTATTTTATTTGTACACTACACGCTAAAGACCAATTGAAGATCCAATACGGGCAATGGACATCTCTTGAAGGTAAAGTATTAGTTACCTTTTATTATACCAGTGGAAATAAAAGTCAATAACTTTGTCCTTCTTTGCAAAAACAGAAAAACGCAAGGTGTGGACTAAACAGAAGGCTAGTGAGAAAAGCTCAAAACTTATTTACTTGTTAAGCCAGATGACAGCGTTCAGGTCCAGGTGGTTGGTGGGTTCATCCAGCATCAGCAGGGTGGGTTCCATGAACAGAGCTCTGTGGGTATGAAATGTATGAATGAGATTAATGGACAGGACAGTACAGTAACCCCTTGCCATTTTATTCCATAACAGGTTTTCAAAAATATATTAATAAATCATGTTCTTTTGTGGTTGAGCATGGCCTACTTTTAGTCCAAACGTGCATATTCACAAAAAAATTACTTTGTTATACTCTAATGTAGCATTTACAAGCACAAAAACAGCTAAATGCAGTGAAATATAAATAAGGTATTCAGAAGATGGATTCAAATATTTGATGTGTAGTATTCTACATTGGTCACTAGGTGTCAGTAACGTTACGGTAATGATGGATTACAGTACTGTTGCGGCCAGAGCCCACATTAGGGTGAAACTCAACTCTCAACCCCCAAAGTTATTTCCAGTCCAGCCATTCGGCTCCCCTGGCACCAGAACACATTTACAGCAACACACCCAAGCCTTATTAATGTGTTACATTTTTTTATTTTCTCTATATTGAGTAATGGGAGCGCTAAGGTGATTACAGAGGTGCTATATCTTTTCTAAAGGGCTGTTAAACATATTTAGATGAGGGTAAACAGCTTTTCTATGCTCCAATTACAATAATAATCCATTTTTAAATCAGGAATCCTACTTGGCGAAAAGTCTCTTGTCACGTTCGGGTCTGCCACCAATTAAGCGCTATAGACAAGGGATTACCATAATCATAACTGAACTGACACGTTTGTGAGTGGTCAAACGTATAAATGAGGTCGGTGTACCTGGCAAGTGAGACTCTCATTCTCCAACCTCCCGAGAACCTCTTGGTGGCTCTGTTCTGCATCTCAGGAGTAAATGACAATCCGGCCAATATTCTCCGTGCCTTTGGCTCAGCTGCTGCTGCCCCAATCACTCTCAGCTCCTCGTAGACCTGATTCAAAGAGGAGCGGCCATCACATTATACAAAGCGGTTCTAGGGACAGAAATACTGACTGACTATACTGGACACTAATTCATAGTACAAATAAAACACAAAAACTTGAAACAATCAAAGAGCGATGGCTTTTCTTGCAAGTCATTCACAACACGGGCCCCTACTGTCCTGTGACGGTGAACATAATCAACTTACCTCTGTGGTGATCAACTTGCTCTCATGTTTTTTTCAGAATAAATACTGTACATGATCGCTGTTTTATGGATGGGCTATTAGTTGTTTTTTTTTTAAATGCACATTTTGTAAAATTGTATGTATTCTTGACCTAAATGAAGCATTTTGAGACATAAAAATGGCTAAATGAAAAAAAAATATATATATGGCATTTAGAAGACATGAAATGTATTATCTGTGACTTGTGTGCGCCTTTCTGGGGCGGGACTTGGAAAGTGACATATGTGAGCTAGCTAACTAGAGCTGACTGTGTTTAGCTGCATGTTAGCAGTGCGTAGAGTGCGAGTGACTGCTGTGAGATGTGGCTGACAGCAGCTCCTGTGGGTATGTTCACTGCATGTGTTTTCTGCTTGTTAATAAAGCCATTGAAGTGCATCGTGAGTCTCTCCTTCACCATAGACACTATTCTACATGACACTAGATGTCGTTAGTCACAGTGATGAGATAATAGCCACTGTAGGAAGTAAAAAAAAAAATAAAAAACTAGAAACTCTCCCAATGCTAGCTAGCAAGAGTTATCAGCCTAGTTTCTGGTCTTCAGACTCCAAATTTGACATGTTACCACAGTGACATTGTTTTGAGCAATGCGGTTAGTTCGGGGCTGGTTTTTGTCCCACGGCAAAGCCACAAGTGGATTTTATGTTCATGGGATGGGGTACATACTAATTTAATACGTGTCAGAACCATTGTTTTCTATTGTTATGTCTTGTCCACACACTATTTGTGTGTGGTTGTCTAATGAACACACATTGTGTCTCCAGCCATATGATGGTGATACTATCACTATCAGGGGTCTTTGTGTAGCTCATAAAGCGTCAAAGCATATTTGTTTTGAACTCTTGGTAGTTGTTTTTTTTATAGTAAGAGGTCAATTCAGACTTTATGCCTTTATATAACGACAAATGATCACAAAATAGCCTAAAGACAATGACCACACTGTTTGAGTGGAGATCTGCTTGGTAAATAAATGAGAGCCCTAATAGTGATGAAAGATGCTCAATTTATTCTGTTTTAAATTGAGTAAAACAGATTATTATGGATGATTTTATTCTGTTAATTTTGTTATCTTGAATTAAAAAAATAAACTACTTGAAGAACTTACTTCCCTGTTTTTAGGATAACTCCAAAACAGGAATCTTATAAATTCAGGTTTGTCTCAACAAAAATCGTTTCACGCAAGTAATGGAAAAAAAAAAAGACAACCTGGCCAAAGATTTCTTTTTAAAATAATTACCTAGACGCCAGCGGCCCTTGGAATTGTGCATGATGCTAACAGTCGTCTATTGGGTGCAATGAAGTGCCAGTCAAAGCTTGAAAGTTCAGTGTTTGGGTAGCATGGTGTGGCTAATGCTTCCACGCTAACCAAACTGACAATCAATAAATGACACAAAAACATGCATCGAACAGCAAAGATGAACGTGTGCAACAAAGCTCTTTACGGCTGTCACCTTGTCCAGTCTTTCCGACACACTGTCCTCTCCCTTCTCCAGACGAGCCTGAAGCTGCTTCTCCTCCTGCAGGAGCTTCAGGCGCCGCGTATCTGCCTTGAGCACCGCTTGCACAGCCGGCGTGTCATCGGCCACCACCTCTGATTGCACACAGACAAGCAAACGTGTGAGCGTGGGATAGGACAGGTCACAACTGAAGGCGTATAGCTTACCTTGCTCACACAGCAGCACATCAATGTTGGGCGGGATGCTCAGAGCTCGGTTGGCAATGTGCTTCAGTAATGTGGTCTTTCCTTTGCTGGAAGAAACCAAGCACATTTCAGTTCGTGTATGTGTGCGTGCAGGGATGGACCAACCAATTTTAAAACTCAAAGCAGATATTTACCCATTGGGCCCAACCAAACCATATCTTCTTCCTGCCACTATGAGGAGGTCAGCGTTGACAAAAAGCTCCTTACCGTGGGCAGAAATGCTGAATCGTTCCAGCTAGTGAACACAGACCAGGACTTGGTATGAATACAATTAGGAGGAACATCTGACCGAGGGTTGTTACAGCATTCACCTTGATATCAGAGGCGTTCTCCAGCATGGCCTGTCTGGACGACATTTCAGCCTGGGAAATTGAGAAATCTCCCTCCAAGGCACTCTGAGCACGGAGGCTGGCCACCTGACGTTCATATTCCATCTGCGGGCGGACGCAAGGACATGTGAGAGACAACCTGGAAATCAAACAAATTGTTCCAGTACAAACACGATCATTTCAGTCACTAGACTAGAACTAGAATTCCACGCCGGGGGTATCCAAACTACAGCCCACAATCCATTTTTAACTGTCCCAAATATAATGTGTATTTAGCTGTTATTTACTGCTATTGTTTTGAAGAAGGCAGAGTCTCCACCCACAAAGAAAACTCGCCCAGAATGAATATTGCAGAGAGTAGCCACAAATGGTGGAACCAAAAGATGCAAGGTTGTAAACGAGCGCTATGTGTAGGTGCCTATGATTTTTAGTCCAGGGGTGCCCAAAGTGCGGTCTGGGGCCAATTCGCGGCCTGAGGTTCTCTTTTCTTTAAATAATTAATTTGCTGTAGAAATAAATGAACAAATGCAAATAAGGGAAAAATACACCTGGAAGAATTATGTAAAAGGAAAAAGCCTCAATGTTGACAGTATTAAATAACACAAAGTCTCGGTGGAAAAAGTTTGGACAGCCCTGTTCAACATGAATATGCAACCACTTATCTACAAATCTATTGTCAAAACTCACATACTTCAACATTTTATTTTTACAATTTTCATTCGTAAAATGGAGTGGAACCTTGCTTAGCATCATTAAGCTGTTCAGGAATGTCCGATTCTAACCAAAACATGCTCTCGCCTTTCAATTGCAGGGCGGACAGACCACCATTCACACTCACATTCATACCTATGGACAATTTAGTCGCCATTTAACTTAAAACGCAAGTTTTTGGAATGAGGGATGACCCGGAAAAAAACCTGGAGAAAACCCACACACGCATGGGGAGAACATGCACACTCCACACAGAGATTCAAGCCCTTCCAAATCTCCTGACTATGTGGCCCACATGCTAACCACTCAACCACCGTTGCGGCTTCCCCTCTTAAGTTTTTGAAAAATAAATGAATGAATCAATGCTGTTAAATGGTCGGACATGACCTGTTATACAGGTTTAAATAAGAATATTTAAGCAAATTTGACACATTTTTGGTCTAAATGACGCATTTTCAAGCATAAAAATGGCTTAATAAAATGATATACAAATATAAAGCATTCAGAGACACATGCTAAGACGATATGTGGTATTCAACACTGGTCTCTAGGTGTCAGTAATGGTACATTGATGAGATAATGCACATGGCAGAAAGTACTGTACAGAAACAGGAAGTAAGGAAAACAAAAACAAAAAAGGAACTCTCCCAATGCAGTCCATAATATGTGTTATTGTCTCTTTATTATGTCTACTATATTGGGTAATGTGAGTGTAAAGGTCAATACAGTAATGTTATTTCATGTCAAGCGGGCTCCAAAAACCATATTTAGAAGGTTGTAAACCGGCTCTTTTCTCTGGACCCATCATAACGAGGAATTACTTTACATATATTAACAATAGGACTGTTGCATTGACGACAGTTTAATTAATTTGATTAATGCATGTGCATCATGACGAGCCACACCTCGATAAATTTACCTGTTTCTTCTTCTTCTTTTTCTCTTTCTTGCTCAGGTTGGAGAGAGTCTCGTCATCCTGCTGCTGCTGCCCGGCCTGCTCCGCGATGACATCCTCCGCACTCTGCTTCCGCACAGACAAACATTAAAAAAACACAGACCGGGAGACAAGAAAGAGAAGAAGCCAACTGAAAGGGCAGACGAACCATCATCATGTCACCTCCATCGCTGTTTTCCTTCTCGTCTTCATCTTCGCTCTGCACGGCTGGTTTCTTTTTCTACGTGAAAGAGTGAAATGATCACCGGTTACATATAGAGTATTCACCATTTATGGAATCAGTAGAAAGGCACCACAGCGATCCATAGTTGAGCTCATTGGTATGGTTTCAATTAGAGATGCACGATAATGCATTTTTCAATCGATAACCGATAATTTGCTCCTCCGATAACGCAAGTCGAGAGCGTCTGAAACCGATATTTGTATTAAAAGATCCCCCCCCCCAAAAAATATGGAGTACAGATGCGTGTAGAGCGATGAAATACTGTATATAAACAAGAAAATGTAACTGTACAAAAATAATTTATTATTACTTTTTCACATCAAATGTGGACAGCCAGCAAATCCAAGATCTAAAACAACAAGAGATTGTTTGACAATAGTAACCATGCAAGCATTTCAGGTGACGCGTCACTCATGCGACAGGAGCTTCAGAGGGAGGGGGCGTTGAGGCGCCAAGCGGCACCGACGTAAGATCTGGGCAGGTTAAATAACCCAGCCTTTATATTTACTTTCCGCACGAACGAGGTGCATGGACATACCCTCGAGAGACAGTGTGTGAGTTTCTACGTGCGGCATCTGCTCCCAAACTGCAGGGGGCAGTGTATCGATAACACTATCCAAAAACATGCATGTTAGGTAAATTGGCAACTCTAAATTGTCCATTAGACTGTGAGTGTGAATGCTTGTCTGTCTGCCCTACGATTGTCTGGCGACCAGTCCAGGGTGTACCCCGCCTCCCGCCCGAAGTCAGCTGGGATAGGCTCCAGCATACCCGCGACCCTAATGAGGATAAGCTGCATAGAAGATGGATGGATGGACGTCTTCCATAGTATTAAACCAGAGGGGAGAAGAGGATTGCTATTGTTTACTCAACTTCCATCATAGCAACACTTGCGCGTCTACTTCTTGAAGAGAAATTGAGTTTAATTTATTCGCCGCCGCGACAGAATAGAAAGAGTAGGTGGTCCACCTCAGAAATAAAACACACTCACTCTAATGCACACCAAATACTTACATACAAAATATATACGGTACAAATACAAACAACTTGTTCCAGTGTTTCTTTATGCTTAAACTACTGTGTCAGAGTAGGCTGCCTCATACAATAGTCTATGCATTTTGTATTTTACAGCATTCTCTCACGTCTTGGGTTATCCTGGTGGTCTCTGCACAACCAGTCATATTAATGCCAGTATTTCTGTCCTTCAGCTGCGACGATCTCCTGCTCGTCTGCCCTTTTTATCCACGCGTCTCCGCTAGCGTAGTTAAAAAATGCGGGGATATGCGCAGCGGGAGTTTCCCCACATGAAATGGGCCGCTCGAGGGGGTGAAAATGACATTATTTGTTAGGAGCTCCACGGACCTCGCGAACACGGAATGCATAATTATCGGATTACATTATCGGTTGATTTTCTTTATTATGTAAATTATCGGTGTGACGTCATAACTGACATTATTGGTGGCCAACATTATCGTGCATCCTAATTTCAATAATATCAATAAAGTTGTACTTACGACTTCTTTCACTTTATTGGTTTTCTTAGGCTTCTCATCCTCATCACTTTTTCGGGTCTATAAAAACAAAGAAGCCAAAAAGAAAAACAATTATTAACTTAGACTTCACCAAGACAAACACAGCACGATTTGGCAATGGCAGAAAGGCCACACCAGTACAAATACAAAAATCCCTCCTTTATCACCGTGGGATTCCTCATTTATAAATGGAATTTGTGGTAGTTCAAGTTTCTAGTAGTTCCTGATGAATTACACACAAGTTTTACATTTACCAGACACATTATGGGAATTTCAAATCAGTATCACCGATACCAGCATGAATTTTACCCGGTATGACATCAGAAACAAAATCTGTGCTACTGAACATCACAAAAGCTAACCCAGCTGGCCATTGGTGTACGACAGTGGTTCCCAAACCTACCCCAAACGTACCCCTTTAGACATCTGACCTGAAGCCATGTACCCCCTACTTCTGCACACATATCCCGCTTTTATCTTAATTAACTTATTCAATATTGAACATAATTGGTTCATTAATTTCATAGTAATTCTGAGTCAAAAATGTGTATTTTGCATGACCACATCTTGATTGCTTGACATGAGTACTGATAAACACATAAGTAATCATCATACACATCTTGTGTCCCTGTCTTGATGTTTGAATGGCTTGATTGTTGAGATTCCCTTTTTTTTTGTCCACGTTTAAGTCTGCATATTCATTTAATACCGACTTGAAGGGGAAAGTTTACCAACCACAATAAAGCATGACTTGAAGTACAAAAATACCAACGATAAAGTTGAATTTCCGGAGGCAATCCCTACTCACAGTAACAGGTTTTTTGAGCAGGGAATGGAACACCAATATAAATCAAATCTTCAAGGTGAAAGACTCCTAATGCACAAAATAATCATCAAACTTGCTTATTTTTTCATTCGATGCACAGAGCAATGAACAACTCCCTGCTTGGTCTCCCTTTTGCTCCTTTTCCTTGCACCGTGAGGCGTTCAGGCACACTCGTATAGTAAGTATTTCGCGCTAATTGTACCCCCGTGAAAATTGGGTTACCCCCCCCCGGGAACCTAGGTCATATGTGAGCTCACACTCTGTGACAAGCAAAAGAGTTAAAACATTTTTGTGGTCTCAAACTCGTGCCATGGAGGGCTGAGACCCTGCAGGTTTTCTTTCCAGCCAGTCACTACAGCAGGCGCCTTTAATGACCAACACCTCCTTCAAATTGAGGGAAAGAGCTCAGCAATAAAAGCACCTGCCTGGTGACCGGATGGAAAGAAACTCTGGTTGCCGCCTCCATGTGTTTGGGAGGGGGCTGGTTAGTGTTTAGGAGGACATGCCGCTACGAATAAGCGGTCCACGTGTGGGTCGAAACTAAAATATCGATACGTCCGATACCAGATCTTCAGCCTCTATAATCGATTCTCAAATGACAATATCGATACTTTGGAGGTAAGGTTTGTCTGTCGACCGATTGTAAATCAAGCTGTGTGT
Source organism: Oostethus manadensis (assembly GCA_024372805.1). Classification (NCBI taxonomy): domain Eukaryota; kingdom Metazoa; phylum Chordata; class Actinopteri; order Syngnathiformes; family Syngnathidae; genus Oostethus; species Oostethus manadensis. The sequence continues at coordinate 1,229,976 of QODF01000085.1, read as the reverse complement.
GAACTATAAATGAAGTTATAATTCTAATAGAAGGTATCAATAACAATATCAATAATAATAAATATTGTATTGGTTTTATTATTTTCTTTTTTATTGTTTAAAATACATACAAGTTGCATGTTTTTTTATAAGATTTTTTCCTGTTCTTGGCTATATTGTAAATTACCTTATTACTTCTACTCACTTTAAACACTACACACTTTGGCTCGCTATGCGGGCCAAGACTTGCAGATCACATGACCAGTCAAATTGCCTCTTTTCAGTCAGAAAATCACATTTTACTATATTGCAATATTATCACAAATGCGATTATTTGCTCAGCTCTAATTCTACCACAACAAGTAACAAAATGCACACATTTTTTTACATTATTAGCTACCAGAAGAAAGGTTTCCATTTGTATGGAACTTTTACCATTCAAAAAGGGTCTTGGCATAAGTCACACTCAAAGGCGCAAGCAATAACCCAGCCGGTTCGAGAGGCGTCACCATAAATGTGTTGCACTGTATTAACCGTAACGGCACGAAACAGGACGTGGAGTCAAAGTAACATAAAAAGCAACATTGTACCTGTTTTTCTGATTTCTCTTCCTCATCCAAATGGGAGTTGTCCTCCTGATCACTCAAACCCTGGCTGAGAGCTGCAAAGATGTTCCCACCCTGCTGGAAAACATCACCGATTTAGCAGGAGAAGAATCATCACTTGAGACCCTGGTAAGACAATAAAAGAAACCTTGTTCTTCTTCTTTCCTTTCTTGGGGGCCACGACTGCGGAGAGGAAAGGGGGAGAGCTTTCCTTTTAATTACACATATGAACAGCAGCACAACTACTGCATTTCTTCCTACCAGGCTCATCTTCATCTTCCTCGTCACTGGCTTGCACCGACAGCTTTTTAAGTTTCAGCATGACATCTTCATCGCTGTCCTCCTCTGCGTCGGCACCTTTTCCTTTCCGCCGCTCTTTCTTCTTTTTATGAGGCTGGAGAAAAGTGTCACAATCAAATGTCAGCAGGTGTCCAGGCTTAAAGGACACCCTGGATCATTCATATGAAACATGAATTGGAATTTTCATCACAGTCCATCACATAAATTCATAAATTAAACTATAAAATATTTGAAAAGGGCAAGGAATAACTTAAGGCCATTTACAACTCGCATCTGTTTTTTTAGCACGCCCAAAAAATAGAATTTAAAATGAATGAAGTCAAAATATCATCATTTTGCATTATTTTTCTAAAATAACAATGTAATATTATGAGGAAAATAATGTCAAAAAGTAGCATAAAGTTGAAATGTTAAAGAAAAGAGCAAAATAAAGTTTTTAATTTTTGTAATACTGGAAAAGCTATATACTGTATAATTATCACTATGATAATAAAGACAAACTATTACAGGAAAAAAGTCATAATACTCTAAAAAGAACATTTACTACAATTTGAGAAGAAAGTAGAAATACATGGGGTGGGGACTTAAAAAACAGATTTTTTTAAGTCGTAATATTATGAGAATCAAACAGAACAACAAAAAAAGTTGTAATTTTTGGAAAACTTAGTCAAACTGTTATGGGGAAAAAAGTCAAAATTAAGAAATAAATTTACAAAAAGGAATTTAAAACTGTTGGAAAACTTACACAAACAGATGTAATTTTACAAAAATGTCAAAAATATTGAGAATAAAATTTGCATTCCAATGAGACGTCACAATTTTTCAAGAAAAACATATGAGAAACAATGTCAAGAAAAATACTTTTTAAAAAAGTTGTAATATTATGAACCTAACAACAATAAAGTAAAAATATTGTGACAATTAAATCAGGATTAGGATAAGAACATTTACAAAAAGAAAGTTGAAATAACAAAAAACAGTTGTCATATTAAGTATACATATAAATATTAAAAAAGTATATACAAAAAGTGGTATGAAAAAGTTTGACCCTTCTGCATACACAAACCGTGCCTGTCATGAAAAGGGTATTTAGGGTGGCCAATTGCAAGTTGTTCTCCTCTTTGTGTGCCAACATGGCAGCCTCAAACAACTGTCCTAAATGACCTGAAAACTACGATAAAAAAAACTAGCTCAGAAATTCCAGCTGTCAGTTTCCACTGTGAGGAACATAGTGAGGTAATGAAAGACCACAATCACGGTTCTGGTTAAGGCCCGGAGTGGCAGTCCAAGAAAAATCTCAGACAAGAAGAGGTGAAGGATGGTAAGAACAGTCAAACTCAATCCTCAGATCAGCTCCAAAGACCTACAATGTCATTATCAGCAGATTGTTGCGAACAATGTTGAAGAATCGGTGACAAAAGTTGAAGTTGCACCAGGGCTGGATACTTCAACAAGACAACAACCCTAAACACTGCTCAAATTCTATGAAGGCATTCATGCAGAGGAACAAGTACAATATTATGACATGAAATCTCAGCCCCCAGACGTGAACATTATTGAAAATCTGTGCTGTGATTTAAAGCTCGGAAAGCATCAAACTTGACTGTTTTGTAAAGAAGAATGGTCAAAGATAACTGTCAACCAGAATCCAGACCCTCGTTGAAAGTGTTTAGAGGCTGGTTTATCTGCAAAAGGAGGATCTACTAAGTATTGATGTATTTTTTCTGTTAGGGGACACAAATGCATGCAACTACCTAATTTTCTTTAAATAATTATTGCACAATTTCTCTAAATCCTTAATTAATTCCACTTTTCAAATATCACTGATCGTCTGCTATATGATATATTTAACTGAAATTTCTGATGCAAACAACTACTGATTTATAAAGGAAAATCTTGAAAATGATTATAATTAATTACAATTATTACTTTTGCTTACACGTATGGGTGTATAAATCACCTGTTTTGCCTCCGTCGCCGTCACCTCGTCAACCTTCTCAGGTATGCTGTCCGTCTGAAGTTCCTCAAAGAACTGGTGGGAAGCACAATACACGTGAAATGAAATACACGTGTGAAGTGCAACGCAAACGACAGCAAAAGAGTAGACACTGGTGTACTCACACTCTTTTTGCCCTTTTTGTCTTTCTTGCCCTTCTTCACTGTTTTTTCTGCAAGAACAAAATAGCAAACGGGGATTAACTATGTTGACGATATTGCTGCATAGATGGCAGCGTGGTTACAAATACACCTGATTAATAAGACATTATTGCTCGTCTACAATCAGACAAATTAACGGTGGAGTCACTAACGACAAGTAGAAACGATGGCTACTTTCAACACGCTTTTGATACTTGACTATGAATGGACTGTAGTGCCGCAGTTAACGTTAAGATCGTCCAAAGAGCTTGCTTTAACCGCCCATAAGGTTCGACGGTCTCTGCACATGCTTGGGTTGCGTCATTGCCGTGCTTACGTCATTGCCGTGCCTACGTCATTGCCGTGCCTACGTCATTGCCGTGCCTACGTCATTGCCGTGCCTACGTCATTGCCGTGCCTACGTCATTGCCGTGCCTGCGATACATTGAAAGCGACCCGAAGGACAGTTCTGGTCATTTGCAGCATTGTGTTCTACTCCACTCGTTATTGTGTCAGGTCATTTTTGCTGGAACGGTCAACATTACTGGCAAATTAGCCATGAGTGTGTCGCTCGTGGACCGACAAGTCAAGAATCACGGCTACCGGTCACCTGTTATTACATGAACACATCCACGTCGGAGTCTATTGAAATACTCGATGTGTCATTTCTAAAACTTAGCATTTCTCTGTTCCATATGCTGCTGGGTCGATCATGTTTACAGCCGAATTGCCCACAAGAGCGTATCAATTAAAAATACATACACATGTTATCGATATGGTTTACACCTCAGCTATATGTGCGAAGGTAATCGTTCCCACACTTTTTCCAAACGGGGAGTCTGCATGAGTTAGCGCCGGTGGCTAGGTAGCTAGCCATCTTACCGCCCAGCTTATCTCACCTGCTATCGGAGCGACGTCATCGTCCACCCACTCTGCTTCTTCTTTCGCTTTCTTCGGCATCTTGCTCCCTAAAAGTCAATTTACCCAAATCCCGTGGCCAGAAAGTTAACACAAGCACACGTCATGCGGCCCAGTGGAGTAAGGATACGAAAGATACCGACGGATGCCGACCAAGTTTTTTTCTTCTTCGTGCAACTTGGCTCAAGGAGTTTGACACTTTACCGCCACCTACAGGTTGGAAGAACAACCGCATGCAGCGCTATATTGTAAGAGAAATGCTTTACAGTCGGCATACCCGTTACCTTTTCACCGGTAAATTACCATATTCACCAGTCTTTGACCTCTTGTTTTAAAACAAACGCAAGAAAAAATAACGAGGTGTGGTCTTGCTTGGAAATTCTTGTAAAAGATCATAATTTGCCCTACTATTTTCTTCCAATTTTCCTTATGCTGTACTATTACAAATGACAGGAGTGTATCCAGTCAACTAAAATTGTTTTCCACGATTTTAACAAATGCGTCATAGTTTTGGACGTACACATAAAAAAAGTATATATTTTAAAAGCCAGCAAAATAATTAATCAGCAAGTACACGTTTCGTGAACGTCACAGACGTTTGGCTTTTCCCACAGTCGGTGAAGGCAACATTACGTCTTCGTGCGTGAGGCGTGTTTGGCGGAAGCAAAGCAAGGACACGCGAGACTGGATGACACTTGTGTAAGTTACCCCAATGACTCATACTAGCTTGTGTTCTGGCGGTGCCGTTTCGGTGAATACAGCACTTACATATGGCCGCTACACCCGTCCTGGGTGCGGTGGCGTTAGTGAGTCTGCGTCAGTTAAAAGGTAACATGGCAAGAGATCCCTGTCTGCTGGTAAGCTAGTTAGCTTAGCAGCTGACAGCCCCGGTAGCCGGCTAGCAATGGCTTAGCACCTGCTAGCACTAGCCAGCCGGCATGAAAATGTCAGTGCTGTGGAAGGACTCCTGGAAAACCCGTTATTTACAGAGCATTCACTCAACAAACTAAATTCGACAATCCCTTCCTTAGATACCGGACGAATGAAATACGCGTGCAATTTTTTAGCATCATTTGTGCAATTTATGTATGTAAAGTAGCAATTGAAATGTGTATGCCTTTTAAAAACTAATAACACAAACGCTTGTGCAACTGTTACAAGTGTTGCTGCCATCTTAGAAATGCCATTCACCTTTGCTTAGGGGTTTGTTCTTTAAATGCTCGTCAAACCAGTATCAACCCTACTGTAAGTGAATGTGATCATATGAAGTTGTTTTTATATTTGCATTTCATCACACATAATTCCTCTGTCTGATACTTTCAAGTCTTTATGGTCAAAGGTCAGATAGTGGGGCATCCCCTTCACAGGATACCAAAATAATAAGTAATAACAATAAACAGTGCCATAAAACAAAAGGGTGAATGCTGCGGCGTATCGTTCATACAGTGCAGTCTGTACATTTGGGGTTGTCAAGTGGCTCCCAGATGGGAGGGTCGCATCATGAAGGGCCAAACCAAGCCAAACAAATCAGGTGTTCAACTCTACTTGAAAAACCCAAAGACAACTGCCATTTTTGTAGTTCTCCACGTTTCCGTACTGCACAAGAGGCTCCCTGTGCAGCAGCAAGCGACTGGTAATTCAATCTCAGCTGCCACTGGTTTCTTATTGTAAGCTTGAGGTCGGCTGCGTGTCACGTGCTCTTGAAGTCCTTGAGGGAGTATGCAAATCTGGGAAAACTTAAGCTTTCCCTGAGATTGATATTTAGCAGGATGTTAGTTTTTTTGATTATACATGCTATATTGGATAATAGGATTGTAAAGGTGACTATAGGGGTGTTATTTAATGTCCAGAGGGCTCTAATAATGTTAAAAATCACATTGCAAAAGTTTTCTATGGTATAACTGCAAAAATACTCCATTCATAAATTTAGTGAAAACTCTCTTCATGGTCAAGTCTGGAACCAATTAACCACCCGAAATGTGGGATTACTGTACTTCCCGCGGTGGCTATTATTTTATCCGTGTAACATTACTGACACCTATCTTTGTCTGTCTTTTTATGCGTCTTCTGAGTATCTTATATTTCTATTTTACTTAATTTAGCCGTTTTTATGCTTGAAAATGGTTAACAAATAAAATATGTAAAATGTGCTTATCTATGCATAGTTTTTACATTAATCTAAACCATATTCTAAAGGTTTTGAAGGTGTCACTTGGGAACTCTACAATTTCAGATCTCTCAACAGATTCTCGATGTGATTAAGGTCTGAGGACTGCAAAAGTTTAAGCATTAAGTGGTGAGGAATTATGGTACTTTTCAAATCCTAAAGATTTGGAGGCTGTCACTTGGCAACTCAACATTTTCAGATATTTCCACCGATTCTCTATGTAATGAAGGTCTGAGGACTGTGAAATTGGAAGCATTAAGTGGTGAGGGGTTATGGTATTTCGCAAATCCTAAATTTTTGGAGGCTGTCACTTGGCAACTCAATGGTTTCAGATTTCTCTACAAGTTCTTTATCAATGTGATTAAGGTCTGAGGACAGGCAAGGCCACTCCCACTTTAATGTGCTCCCTAAAAGCTTTCTGCTGTTCTTCCTCATCCCTCCAGCAACCTCCACAAATGGGGAGCTCTCACAATTGCAGGTGGTTATATTGTTGTTATGCTTTATTTGCTTCAGGCTCTTGGAGGTACAGAAACTGGTGCTGAAGTTTGGAAGTGGAAAGGATCCAACAACTCAAAGGGGCTTATCTGCGTGACTTTGCAGTGTCCTCGGTGAGGGTGATGGCCAGCTACTGAGCAGGGTTGCCATTGGCCCCTGTGACGAATGGCTGTGAGCAGAGGGCGCGTTGCCTTCTGGGTGGGTTTTGTCCGCATCCATGGCAGAAGGCAGCCCATCACAAAACACATCGGCGGTGTAAGTCAGGTGCTAGCTTGCTTCTTTTTAGCGTCTCATGGAGTTTGAAAGAAAATGTTCATGCCAAAGCCCAGTTTACACTTCTGCGTAGTCACTATGCTGACCCTCTCAATGTTGTTTTGATTCTTTTGAAGTTCTGGCATGCGTTCCCCGGCCACTTATTGTGTGGTATCGGCGATACCGATCCTATACCAATACTTGATGCAAATTCACCTAATGTGTCGGGTTAATTTTTAACTAGTTCTGTATTGCATATCATTACATAAAAATACAAGACACTGCCAAGACACTGCAGTTTCTCTCTTCAACCAGTTCCTCCAGCAGGAGATTTTAATTGATGAGCTCCTTCCCTCAAATTGAAGGAGGTGTTGATCATTAAAATAACCTGCTTTAGTGACCGGCTGAAAAGAAAACCTGCAGGGTCTCAAGAAGCGAAAGGTACTTTTAGGTAGGAATGGTAGAAAGCAAAACCCACCAAAAAGTGACTACAGCCTCAACAAATGACAAACGCATCTTGAAAGATGTTAATGATGTGTATGTGTGTCTTTCAGCCAGCTGACTTACAGTGGATCTGTCCAGCGCGTCCTCTCAGCAGTGCATCATGGGCCCTGGCGCCGCCCAACAGCCTGCGATATCAGACCACGAAGCAGCTGTCTCTGTCTAACCCCTTTCATCATGCCAGCCAGCCCCAGAAGGCCATCAGTTACGATGACGACTGGGAGGAATCGCTAAGCGTGTGTGTGATGGTTCCACAGAGCGATTCGGGCGCCACGCACACCACCACCGTGGAGATCCCGTGGTTGGCTCAGACCAAGCTAGCAGAGTTACTTACTTCTGGGACTCACAAGTCCTCAGAGTTGTCCTTCCTACTCACCACGGTGGACGGCAGCAGGGAGGACGACATCAGCGTGGTCGGAGGCTTCATGAGAAGCGACCCAGACTGTTTTAGGAGCCTGTTTGAAACGGAGAGGTGCCCCGCGCCCTTCATGCACGGCTCTCAGTTTTATTGTTTCCATTGCCCGGGAACGGAACCGACGGACCACAGCAGGCTGAATTCTAGGCAAGATGTTGGACTTGTGAGCAGCAAGATGGAGGAGTTGCAGCTGCCGCAGCCCTCCTCTCTGTGTAGCCACGCAGCGCTAGCACAAGGGCAGCATCATGAAGGAGACGGAGAAAGAGAGCAGAAACTGGCCATGGTGTACGAAAGACTGAGGAAGGAGGTATGTCTGCACAATGTGCCCTGATTGTTTGACTGTACAGTGGAACCTCACTTAATCGTCGTTGATTGGTTCCAGACCCGACCGTGATACGTGTACTACCCCCAAGTAGGATTCAATATTACTAAACACTTTTTTGTTATAGTCGGATCATAGACAACTTCGTTAGTATGATTTTATTAGAGCCCTCTAGACATGAAATAACACCCCTATAGACACCTTTACACTCACATTACCCAATATAGTGGGCATAAAAAGTAGGACTGTTAAAAACAGTGAGTTTTAAATACTTTTATTGTGACCTGAACACATCAACAGCATATATGTCTCTCCAACTCACAAACATGCGTCCTGAGAACATCACTTCCTCATTGTTACTAGACGCCTGAAAGCCCAAATAACTCCGCAACACTCGGAAAATCACAACAACCTCTTTATTTTGCGTGCATTTGTGGTCTAAATAAACAAAGACAAAGAAAAGCAGCAAGCAAATATTCTTGTCTCTCACTTATGTAATGTACATCTTACAGCAAAAGTACAATTTGCTGCATTTAAGTATGCTTGGAAATTCCAGAAAATGCATTTACACTCAAAACATGTGAATTGAATATAAGTTACGTGGTGTCTTTGAACGCAACCCTTCACTAAAGTTTGATTGTGCTACTGTTAAAGACTCCAGCTAGGCAATGACATTTTCAGACGTGTGCTATCTTTTAGCATGATTAAAATGTAGGAGCGGTTACATGCACATATATATTTATATCCTGTCATTTATCTTTTTCTTCATGAAATACAGTAAAAATTTGCATATTTCATGCATAGTGGCAAATGGTGATTAACCACGGTTAAGTCATTTGAAAACTGATTAGTTTAAATAAAATGTTTAATCATTGTAGTGTACCAGTGCACAATACTAATAGGTTACCTTCGTTTCAACCATTTTTTGTAAACACGAACACCAGAACAGACTTTTAAATTAGTCAGCAAATGCCAAAACGTTTTTATCACTCAAATGTATGAAAATATTTTACACAGCCGACCACAACATCCATCAAACAATGCAGTAAATGATGTGGAGAATTATTCACATTTAAATTTGCTGGCATATTTCTCAATATCTCAATATCAATATCACATATAATCAGTGTTTGGGAGTGTATTTCCACCATTTAGGTTTATTCCATTCAACCAAACTCATATTACATTAACATTGTTTTTAATGGTTATTTTTACCATACAATTGCGCATTGGTGGTGCGGTGGAGACAAGTATTTGAGCTGTGTTTGGTGGCTGCTTTATGGTGATGTTCGAGAACAAATACTGGAGTTATTCTTTACGAGAGTTTTACCTAAAATAATAGCTGAAAGCATTTTTACATGATTGATTGTGTGGTAGTTTGTCAATTTTTCACAGACTATTGGTAACCTTCAAAATAAAAGCTCAAATCCTTGCTTTTCAACTGGACATTTGACAAAATAAAAGTGATTTAAATTGACTCGCTCTGATCTCTCTCTGTTATTTCTCGATCTAACCCTCGCAATGGATTGAGGGCTGGAGTTGAACCCGTGATTGCTGTGAACATTCAATGGAAATGGAAATTGAATGTTCACAACCAACAACTACTGTAAAACTGCACTAGTACCAAAGTTGGCTGCAGTGGGAAAGGCATTAGAGATAAGGTGAAAGGCACTGCCATCTGGGAGAGACTTGGAGTAGAACCGTTGTGTCTCCGCATTGAGAGGAGCTGGATGAGGTGCCTCGAGCATCTGGTCAGGATGCCTCCCACAGGTAGAAGATCTTGGGGAAAACCCAGGACACACTGGAGAGACTATGTCTCTCAGCTGGCTTGGGAAGGCCTCGGGATCCACCGGGAGGAACTGGACAAAGTATCTGGGCAGAGGGAAGTCTGGGCTTCTCGTTTTAGGATGCTGCCCCCGTGACCTTGGATAAGCAGAAGAAGATGACTGGATGTATTCCTTATTAATAAACTAGAGCAAAGAACAGCGGTATACAACCGCAATAAACAAGGGATTGGTGCATAGGAAATCAAACGAGAGCATTCGCCCTGTCATGCTCGGCACACAGTAATTTTCAGAATCTTTGTTGTTAATTTCAGCTTTGTTTATGTTGCACTGACTGTGAACTTGTGTTTTGCAGCTGCCCAATTTCCTCCATAAGACACATGATTACACCATGTACTCCAGTGATATCGAGTTCATCAACGGTCTTCTCAACACTAAGACCAGGTAAACGTGCTCTAGCACATCGTAGTGGTTGTTCGACTCTTGGGATCATTTCCTGTCTGACTTGCCCATCCATCCGCCACAGAGGACGCGTAGTGTACCAGCTCAACCTGTCCTTGTGGCGCATCCTGTGTCTGCTGTACTTTGTGGACGTGCGGCTGGAGGTGCTCAAACTGACCAAGCACATGGAGGACGGGACCATTAAGGCTCGCTGGAGGTTGAGAGGCCTTCCCTTCCACTCGCTGATCCTACGCATATATCGCAAAGATAAATCCCACTTGTACAGGTAACACACTGCAATCTACTGCACGTTCATGTATGTGATTTGAGATAGGTTTGCAAAATTTGGCTGCCAATCATCAAAAAAACAACCTGAAGATGTCAAGTAAAATGAAAAGAAAAGCGGTTCTACTCTGAGTTTCTCCCTGATGACACAGCTTCTCATCTTCTGGGAGAAGAGCCCCACTTGTTGAAGTTTGGACAGCTGAGTCACTTGGTTAGGTTTCATTGATATGTACAGTTGCGTGTCATCTGCATAGCAATGAAAATGAACGAGTTTTTTCTAATGACATTACCTAAAGGGGGACATGAAAAGGCTGAATAACACTGGTTCTAGCACAGAACCCTGAGGGATACTATGATTAAACTTCAAATGTCTGGATTCTTTATTACTAACTTAAGACCTAAAAACCTAAGATGCATCCTAAGAAAGCATCTTAGTTTGCTGCCCTGTGTCTCAATACACTGCCGCACTCACAAGGTAGTGAGCAAAAATAAACTCTTACATTGCAAGTAGAGTTAATTTAACGCTCATAATGAACTTATTTCCGCTGGCGTAATCGTGAGAGGTCAATACTCAATGCGAGAGTCTCACATAGGGTGTCATAAACAGAAAAAGCCAAAACATCACACGACTATAAAACAGGCAGATAACAACAGACAAAACACTGTTAATAAGGGGGGAGTGCAAATAAACAATAACAATGTCATCTCTAACATGCAACTAGCAGACAATCCCGCAAAGCGCTATCAATGTTTGTGTAAACCTCCCTATACAGTATGTCCAAATTTGTTATACTCAACATGTCATTTGACTCTTGAATATTCTTCACAGCTCTTTTGTTGCATTTTTCTGGTTTCAGCTTCAAATTCATTCTGTACAGTACAGATAAATTGATATTTTCATTTGCCAATCGGGATAATTCAGAAAATAAATGAATGTCTCTCTTTGCAAAGACAGTCAAGAACAGGATCAATAGAATGGTTATTGATGACAATTCAGCACAGGAAGAACCGGTATTGAGCAAACCACACTGATATGCAGATATGCTGTATGAACTCTGACTTTTTTATTTCAAAGTTAGCTACATTTTTTTTATTTCACACAAATCTGTTCAGTGTTTAAATTAGCTCAGAGTAGGTCTACACGTGTAGCTTCACTTTTGTTTGTTGAATTTTGTGGTTCCATAATGTAACATTACAAAAGATTAACATTTTTAGCAGTTTATAAGTTTTGTAATGTTTTGCGGCTCCCAAACATTTTTTTACTGGAAGAGGAGGCAAATTGTCTGTTTTGATGGTAAAGCTTGTTGGCCCCTGGTCTATACAGTATGTCCCTTGCCATTGGCTGGCGACCAGTCCAAGGTGTACCCCGCCTTTCGCCTAAAGTCAGCTAGGATAGGCTCCAAAAGACACAAAATAATACGCCTATATTCATCTTTATCCTCCTCTTACACAATATAGTAGAGATTACTTATTGGGAGATACTTAGGTATTGGAGAGATCCTTTTTTTTGACTACCTTTAATTTTCTGTAAATGCTTATCAATTTTGGAAGTTTGGGCCATTTAAAAGATAATATACTGTACAGTTGCAAATCCCATAGTTTTTGTATTTATATGTTGGTTGGCGACCCGTCCGACTTTGACGGTCCTTAAACGCACCATTTTGTGTGTGCAAACTTTACAGAGACAACAGTACTGTTCTTAATACTTCATATTTGCTCCCAAATGCCAATACTTGTGAGAATGCATAAAGTGCATAGAGTGCTAACGTGCATATTTGTTCTGTGCACAACCTCAACTTGATTCATGCGAGCATGTTTCCACACACATCAAATAGCAACGGTATAATCTTCTCTCTGAAAAACCTACTCTTGCTGATGGATGGTGGGTTTGCATTCTTTTTGTGCTTTTATTTTGATGCTATTCCTGTCTTATTTTTACGCAGGACATAATAACACCTAGTCATAACCTAGTGACCAGTCTAGAATAGTACATGTCATTACAACGTCGAATTGTCCTGGTTTTAGCCATTTTTATGCTAGAAAAAGGTGCCAAGTGACAATAGATGACTGTATGAGGTGATTTTGAGTGAGCCGCAGTGTGAAAACAAGGACAGACGAACAAAAAGGTAGACCTCACAGCAAGCTAAGCTGTTTAGCGTGAATCTTAACTTTGAAGTTTTGAAGCGTTTCTAAAGCTTCATCTAATGTATGTGTATGTGCGTGTTGCAGGTTCTATGATGCGTTCTCTACGTTCTACGTAGGACAGGACGGACTCATTCATCGTCATAAAGTTGAAAAGGTAAGAACTTAGTTGGTCTGCCCTTTCCCGCTCTAATTCTACTCTTGAAAGTTGACCTTTGACACATTGTGTGGGGCCAATGGATAGCACCCAGGCTCGCCACCGTCAATCGAGTCTTACCAAATTAGCCTTTTCTTGTTGAAATAGTTGTTTCAATCTTCATTAGGGTTTAATCGAATCCAATTCAAAGTTCCTTCTGGAAGAACGTAAGTTAAAATTGGAAGTTTTCCTGAAGAGGAGTTGGCTAAAAGAAAAAGCAGGCACACAAAGTAAGCGTGCATCCCCAAAGAGTCCTCCCAAAACCAAGTTCTCCGACCAAGTCGAATAAAACCCAAGTTCCAGATGAATCACTCTTGGCAGGTTCTCGGTAGAATACAAAAAAGTGTATTCCAGAGAAAGAAGGCTGAGTTATGCAGTGACAAAAGAACACATCCACTTTATTATCTGTTTATTATCTGGTTGCATAACCTGTCACACTGATATTAGGTTGCAGTCATGCATGAATATATGTATAGAAAACTATGTTCCCCAAACATTATAAAGCAAGATAAGCGGTATAGAAAATGAATGAATGAATGAATGAATAACAATTTTTGAATATAACAAATCTGAATACATTCTTTTTGATAACATTGTTATACTGAAGCTAACCATTAATAAACAAAACACTTCTTACCATTAATACAACGTCTGGTGCTGCATGGTTTTGCACCAAACTCTCTATCTTTTGTTCTTTTCACCATCTTGTTTGTCAAAAGGGTTGGAATTAGCTGACTGTTTGATTAAAGGTTTAATTTACTTCTTGATCTCTCAATGACCCCGGATAAGCTACCACGTTATCCAGTAATAATCAAGTTTTGGTGTCTGACCCGTAAAATATGGGAAGAACAGCTGGCATTGGGTCTGGTCCCTCGAATTGCGGTAGAAAATGGATCCATATATTAAAATACATGAGAAAAGTTCATATTTTGAAGATTATATTTAACACTGTGATTTTTGTAATGTTTTACTTTAAAATGTCAGCAAAAAATTAACTAAATGCATTTTAGCATGTCAAGAAATTAACCAAGCCATAGGTTTCCTACCCCTGGTCTAGGGTGTACCCCCCCTCTTACCCAAAGCGGTTTCATGAGCTCCAAGTCCAATGGTGGTGATTGAAGTAGATTTTACAGAAGAAGGTTGTAACACCGATATATACAAAAATATGTGTATTATGTACAACTGTAATTTGAATGGTTACTCCTCCCACCAGTTACTACCAATGACTGGCATCTCAGCAATAATAATCCACCGAGTGAAAGTCTACGGTCTGCTGTGCTTTCTGGCACAAGCACGTTTACCATGTGATGTCGTGTCCTACCACGCAGGTGATGCCCGCTCAGCCCCCAGTCCTTCCCAGAGTCACGTCCCTGCTCGCCAGCGCTTTAGTCGCATTGGAGATGGAGGAGAACCAACCCGCTGTCAATCTGCTGCCGCTCCTCCTGTCCTCACTGAGACAGATTCGAGACTAAGGAGCCGTTTGGATGATCCACCACACAACTTCAGCATTTGACAACATGATATCTCATACTGTTGAAACGCTTGCTTTACACGCGGTACTCTTTTCAGTTCATGATAACGCCCACTTCGCAAGATGCAAGAGAAAGCATTTGGTGATTTGTGTTTTTCAAGTGAACAGAAGCACATGTGATCTTCATCTCCCCACTCCATTGCCCCGATGATGCTCCTTAAAGTGTTCCCGTTGTGGATGTGTGACGTTGCTGCTTGCATACAAGGTTCTTGTTTAACTTGTCACCTGACTGTAACTAACAAGTGCAGTAGAATGAAGAAAACACATAAACCCTCCAATGACTGATACATCACTTGGCTTCATATTTCTTTGCTTTGTATTTAGCTTTTAGTTGTAAAAGGTGTTAGCTTCATTTTTTAAAATTCAAACGTTTTTACTGACATCTGCTTCCATTTACAGGTAATTCCCACTTTTCATGTGGGGTTACATTCCACGCTTACCAGCCAAAGCCGAGAACTGGAGACAGATGCGTCCGTAAAAATTACTATTTTAACACACATGTTAAAATACACACTCTCCTAAAATGACGTCATCAGATTTCGGATCAGCTTTTGCAATAAAAGTTGTAATTCTTACATGATGAGTGTTAAATATAAATCTCTATTCTGACTTTGACAAGAGAGCTAAAGAGAGCCTACTCCCTCCAACCACCATGGCCCAATTGGCGGCCCGACCTGCTAGTAAGTCTATGATATAGGCTACCTTGGCAGAGTCAGTGGAGTAGGTTAGTGGTTGTTGCTTGAAAGTCACTGAGCACTGATGTATAAACAGCTGACAACTCCCAAAGTGCCCCTCATACATTGCCGGGTGAGGCAACTTAGGCTCCCGAGGCAGATGGCTGGCAGACAAGAGGGCTGGTGGGGCCGCGGTCACGGGTTGAGCAGGGTCAGCTGATGTCATCCGGGCGTGCATGTCCTTCACCAGGACAGTTAGGTCCTCTAAAGTCTGTTCATGACGGCCGAGAATCTGACCATGGGCCTTTAAGGCAAATTGGAGGTGCCCATGCTCTGCAAGGTCCAGATTATTCTTCTGTCAGGTTTAAGTTACTAAGAAATTAGTGGATGGACCCCGAGGATGCAAAGGCGAAGGCAGCTCCAGCAGGATAAGTATTTTCATTTCACAAAACAGACCAAACAGGAACTCAAGGCGACGGTGCAAAAAATACTTGAGACAGGGTGGGAAAAGACACAAAAGGGAAAAAACTTAAATAGCACAAGGACACTATCAGGTGAGCCGGACTGAAGTACTGGGCTGAGGAGAGACGGAGGTGATGAATCCCGGATGGAATCCCTGCAGCAGGTGAGAAGTTGCATAGCGGAAAATGGGAGAACAAACACGGAACTATCTGTGGGCACGACCAAGGGAGAATAATCCAGCAACTACTGGCAGCAGTTGAGGTGGTAATAAGCCAGACTAATGGGCGACAGCTGCAGGGCTCCAGTAGCTCCGCACAGCTCAGTGTGTGTCAGCATCTGCAGGGCAGTAACAAAGTGTGAGGAACATGGACTGCAGCATCATGATAGGGAAAGTATAAACACAACACTAACCTGAGTCACAGTGGAGCGTGACATCTATTTAAACTAATTATTATCACTACCAACACTAATAACCATTACATTTATTAATCAAAATTCTCTTGTATGCAAAAAAAAGTATATATACTGTACAGTAAATCCAACTTATAATACATGATTGATATGTTAATACTGTATATGATGATGGTATATTCATGCATAATGTCACATTAGTATTGGTAAGATGTATAAAGGATTAATAATAACGCATATCTTACGTGTGTGTAGGTGTAATATGTTGTTCATATATTACAGAGATGGGTGTAAGTCACTCATGTACAAGTCACAGGTAAGCACCTTGAAGTTACAAGCAAGTCCGAGTCAATCTTTATGAGAACCAAGGAAGTCATGTGTTTTATTGTTTTATTTTACGTCCGTTTTGTTGCCAAATCATTTAGCTGCAACGAGACACAAGCCTGAATAAATACAGAGGGTTGTGTCAGGAAGGGCATCCGATGTAAAACCTTTGCCAAACCAAAACATGCTAATCAAACATATGACTTCCATACCGGATCGGTTATTGGTGCAGACTTCAATGGACATGTTGGTGCAGGAAACAGAGATGATGAGGAGGTGATGGGCAGGTTTGGTATCCAGTAGAGGAATGCCGAAGGATAGATGGTGGTTGACTTTGCAAAAAGGATGAAAATGCCATCCATCCATTTGCTATAACCGCTTATCCTCATTTGGGTCGCGGGTATGCTGGAGCCTACCCCAGCTGACTGAGCTAGGCAGGGTACACCCTGGACTGGTAGGATGAAAATGGCATTACTGAAAACTTTCTTCCAGAAGAGACAGGGAACATGCGGTGACATATAAGATTGGAGGTGGGAGCATACAGGTAGAGTACTTCTTGTTTAGGAGTTGAAACAGGCTATGGGTGGTTAAGAGGTGCTTCCAGATGACTGGACAACTACAGCTACTGTGATCAGGGAGACAGGTAGGAGACTGCTTGGTCTGTCATCTGGAAGGAAAGTAGATAAGGAGACTTGGTGGTGGAATGAGGAGGTGCAGGAGTGTATACGGTACCTCCGGTTGCTGTCGGTGGCAAGAGGAAGAAGCCGGAAGCAGTTTGGTGAGGCGGGCTCGATGATTTAGGTTTACTGCAAATGTTGACCACACAGCTACGCTGCTTTTTGTGAAAAAAAAATGACACAAACTGTTGCTTGTTTTTGTTGGTTATTTAAGACCACTGCAGATCGCGACTAGACTACTAATTTGCAATCATTTTTCTCATCTAAAACGTCGGAACCTACACAGCGGGAGCGGTAAGCAGGCAACATGATCTTGAAATGCATGCCACATTTTATTAAACTTTGTGTCAGAGCCACATACCTAATTCTTTCCACCTTCATAAAGGTCAGCGTATCCCGTATCCAAGTTGAGTGAGAAGAGGGAGAATCCTTTTTCCTGCATATAAAAACCCTCCTTGCAAGCAAACTGAGAAAGGCCACAAGGTCACCAATGCAAAGCGGCAGCGGAAGGTCTGGAGGTAGCCCGCCAAACAGTGCCACTATTGGTAATGGCTGAAAGTGAATGGAACACAGAGTCCCAGAACTGAGACGGGGCGGGACAGGACCAAAAAATATGGGTAAGATTAGCTGTCCCTGGGTGACATCTGTCGCAGGTTGGATCTGTCCCTGGGAAGATGCGGTACGCAAGTCACCTGATACAGATCGGTATGAGAGAATGGCTGTATATAATTTGGAAGATGGGTCGAGAGTGAGTATGGAGTCTGTCAGAGTTGTAGATTAAATCCAGGCAAGTGCTTTCAGACAAAGTCCCTGACCTGCAGGTATCTAAAAAAAACGTTTTTTGTGAGGGCCAAATTTATGGGCCAAGTGGTCCAAGGATACAAACCTGCCATTAATGTATAGATCATTGACCGATAGAATCCCATCAGTTTCCCAGGCCGAAAAGGCCACTCCACTGACAGAAGGAACAAACAAAGGGTTTAAGTGAAGAGGGGATGAGAGAGGTATAGAAAGTAGTCCCAAATGCCGTTTGAATTGAGCACAAATTTTTAGAGAGTTTCTAATGATTATATTGTCAGAGTCCGCTACGAACGATGTAGTCAGAGAGAAACACAGTGGGGACCTCAAAGTAGAAGAGTTGCAAGACGCAAGTGGTGACTCATTGCCGGTGTGGCACCGGTGCAACATGCCACGAATATTTACGGCCCGATAATAAAATAGAAAATTTGGCATAATCCACCTGAGTTCCTGCAAGACTGTAATATACTCTCCCAAATCCTAGGAGTACCCTTGTTCCAAATAAACTTTGAAATTGAGCAGTCGACATCACAAAAAAATTGTTTTGAGTTAAAAATAGGTATGATTGAAACAGATATAAAAATTTGGCGAGTACATTACCTTAATGCAATTAATCCTCCCAGCAAGAGAAAAGGGGAGAAGAGACCGGCGCAAAAAATCCTCATTCATCCTGCACAGGAGGGGCGAACGGTTGCGGTCCACTAAGTCTGAGCTTTTCTTGGTGACAAAGATAACAAACAATCCGTAGAGATTTTAAGAAGTATGTTCGAAAGGGGATAGGCTGTGGCTGCAGCATTAACAGGCATTAGTTCACTCTTTTGAAAATGTAATTTATAGCCTGATATTTTCCCAAACTCGTCTAGTAAGGTCATCGCTGGATGGATAGATCTGTCTGGGCCAGACATGAACAATAAAAGGTCGTCCGCATATAATGACAGCTTATTTACCTGTCCTCCTCTTAAAATACCCAGCATTTGACTCGACCTAATGGCCACGGCTAGTGGTTCAATGGCAACAGCAAACAATAAGTGGGAAAGTGGGCAGCCCTGACGGCTCCCTCGGCAGAGAGGAAAGTATTCTGAGAAGTCATTGTTTGTACGAACTCTGACGAGGGGGGATGTATACAGAAGCTTGATCCAAGAAATAAATTTGAAAATAAATAAAATAGACTCCAGACGCGCCGCAAGAATCTTAGCCAAGAGCTTTACATCCGTACAAAGTAAGGAGATAGGGCGATAATTACCACCGAAAAGAGGATCCCTAACCTTTTTTAAAATCAGGGAAATAGTAGCCTGTGTATTTTAGGGGGAAGGATACCGATTTGCAAGGCTTCATTGTACATATCGACTTAGAGTGAAGAGAGTTTGTCAACAAATGCCTTGTAAAATTCACACCTGGACACCTCCCACTCGGCATTGACAAAAAGGCGGATTTTAATTCCTTAGCGGTCAAAGGCTCATCCAGCTTGGCAGATATGACGGGGTCAATGAGTGGAATTTCCAGCGACCTGAAAAAGCTTGGCATTGTGACTCCTTGCACACTCTCTCAGAGGCATACGAGGCTTTGTAAAAGCTTGCAAGTTGGTTGTTGATAGTTACCGGGTCAACAGACACCCCACTTCCAGCGTCTAGTTGTGTAATATGCATAGATGAAGAGTTTGTGACGTAAGTACCTTACCAGGTTTTTCGCCTGATTCGTAAAAGTTTGAGCGCGTCCTAAGCAATGCTGCTGCCGCCTCCTCACATGTCGGGACATCAAATTCAGCCTTCTTGATGAGTAATTCTGTAAGGGGGCCAACAGTGAGTGAGACAGCAAATGTATCCTGCAATTCAGCGATATTTTTGGACAGGAAGTTTCTCCTCTCACCAGACACCCTTCTCTTCTATGCAGAGTAGGAAATCACCTGCCCACGGAGATAAGGCTTGCACGTATTGGACCGTATTGGACCTACGTATTGGACCGTAGGAGCATGAGCAGACAGAGGCTAATAAAATATTGTCAATGCGAAAAAGTCAATTTGAGAAAAAGTACCATGGAAAGTACAGTATTGCTCCATGGATGTGTGGATAACTCTGTTTGATTCCCAAATGGGTGAGGGTCAAGAAGAAGAACGGTCTAAGATGGATTTAGACAGCAGTTAAAGTCCCCCCCGAGAATAAGTTGACTGGTGTTCAAGTCAAGACGAAAGAAAAACTTTTTGAAAAACTCTTCATTATCCCAGTTAGGGCCATTTATGTTAGCCAAGGTCAGGTTATTACCACCAATGCGCCCTGCAACAATGACATATCGACCGTTGGGGTCAGATACAACCACTGATTTCGTTAATGGGACCGACTTATGAATAAGAATAGCAGCCCGTCTAGCCTTACTTGAAAATGTTGAGTGAAATAGTTGGCCGACCCACCCCCTTTGAAGTCTAGCCTGGTCCGGAGGTCTGAGATGGGTTTCCATCCAAAAAAGACATTTTTATCGTTCAGTTGTTTTAGATGTCCGAACACTTTGTTACGTTTGACGGGAGAGTTGACCCCCTTGACGTTCCAACTGATAAATCGTAAGGCAACAGCCAGTGGCGTCATATAGTCAATACTCATAAACCAATGATAAGTGTTCATTGCTCCTGGTGCTCCTGGCGCCCCTCACCCCGATATTAAAAATAAATAAAAATAAAAACATAAAAACTCAAAGTTCTCCTCCATCCCCCACCACCCTTAGCTCAAACCGTAGGTCAGCTGCCAGAAAACAGTACCAAGGCAGCCAAGACATCGGTACGGCCCCCGTCCTGTTCACTACTTCCATTCACTACTACATCACTTACTGACTCCCGCAACTGGACCCCCAACTATAGACTAGCTAATAAACCCCCTAAAAGCGACAGCAAAAGTGCCTTAAAATACAAGAGTAACATAAAGTGTACAAGTTTGCTATAATAATGCAAAACATCTTTACCATAGGCCTATAAACTTCAGTGCACTGGAAATAATACTTCCAGTAAGCATAAAGACCGGGGAACGATCAGTGCACCTAATTGTAAACAATATGCTATATTCCCCCTTTTTTGAAAAACAGATCAGAAAGAAAAGAAGGCGGGGATGCCCGCTTACTGAGAGTTCAGTTTATGAACCAACCTCTCAGCCTGCGCAGACGAAAGAAGACACTTCATGTCCCCGTTCAGCATGGTGATGCGCAGCTTTGCAGGGTAGAGCAGAGCCGGATTGCATCCTTGCTTGTAGCGTTCATTCATGGAAGACCTGAAGTCGGCGCGTAGTTTGAGACCTTAGGGCCGTTGAACATCAGCTCTTTTCGCTTGCGGGCCTCGCGGATGATCCGATCTTTGGTTTGGAAGCGATGGAGGGGAAGTATAACCGGCCGGGGCCGCTCACCTGTTGCTGGCTTGGGGGGGGGTGGGGGGTGGGGGGCTGCGGTGTGCTCTGTCAATTTCGAGGTGAGAGCCTCCGCACACCAAAAACTTCGTCAAGGAACTTGACAAAAAACTCAGATGGTCGAGGACCCTCAATAGATTCGGGGAAGCCAATGATATGAATATTCAACACACGTCTACTCGGCGTGGCCCATCCCGGAGGTCCCGTCAATCTGTTGGAGTTTTGAGAGAATTTTGGAGTAGGTACCAAGATGTTAGACCCCAGCTGTCTGTGTTTGCTGTTGAAAAACTGACTGACAATGCAGCCAAAACCGTAATTGTTAGAATGTTTAACGAGACAGTCAGCGCACACGACATTTGTTTTTGGCTGGGAAGATATTGCACGGTTAAAGGCCAGCCTATGAAGGTGAGAGAGATAAAGATGGCATCTGGAATTGTGCCTGGAGAGTCCCCATCCAGCAATGGCAGGACCCTCAGGGGTTCCAGGGCCTGAAACATCTCCCATCAATGATAGTACTGGGAGAAAACCGGGGCTACATACATTACCAGGGTCAGCCCAAGCTCTGCCGCAAGTGTGGTGAGCACGGGCGCCTGGCAGAGGCATGTCAGCAGACCGTGTCTTCAGACAGAATCAGGTGTATCGTGATTGGACATACAGCGAGGGTGCACGTATCATCACACTTATGTAGCAATTCCATCAAGCAAGTGGTAGAACTTTAGGCTTTATTTAGAGAAATGGTTCTTTTTCAGTGACTTTTACAAATGATCAGATATTTCGGCTCCCAAGTGGCTCCTCAGATTGTTTTATTTCACGCCAGTTCATTACCAAATCATGAAGCCGCAACGGGGCACAGGACAGTGTCTCATTGTGCCGGTTCCAAGCCTGAACAAATAAAGAGGGTTGTGTCAGGGAGGGCATCCGACAAAGCTTTTGCCAAGCCAGAACATGCAAATCAAACAAATGACATCCATTCCGGATCGGACGTGGCCCGGGTTATCACTGTCCACCATTTGTGCTGTTCACTGAGAGGGTAGGATGTGAGATGAAGAAGAAAAAGAAATTCTGGTCACACCTTGATGAAGTGATGCAGAATATACTACTACTAGAGTCAATGGTGCAGACTTCAATGGACATGTTGGTGCAGGAAACAGAGATGATGAGGAGGTGATGGGCAAGTTTGATATTGGAGCCGGCTCAACCCTTCAGGATCCAGTCAGTATAAACTGACCAAAGAATCATTTACCAGCTGGAAAACAAATTTGACCAAGTCTTTGCCACCATGAGCGAACACGACCAGCGGCTTTCCTCCCTTCAGCTTGTGTCAGACCATTTGCCCCGATTTGTGTGTGGACAGCATATGACTTATTCGTTGTTGGTGGCAATTAGCCGTTACCAATCAGCTCACAGGACATTTTCTTTCTTTCTTTCCGGCCACATTTAATGTTGCGGCTAAGTGAGTATGTTCAATTAAGCCGTTTTTGCACCTGGTTAAAAGGAAACACTTTAGTGCCTTATTTTACTTTGGACACTACTACTGTGACCGGTCCAAAAATATGCACCGTTGGTGTAGCAGAAGTAATGTTGAATATTGCCTAATTCCCAATTGCCTTAATTGTCATTGTACCTATTCCATGCTTAAAATGTTCATTGTTAATCGCAGCAGTAAGAGTACAGTCTTGTTTGTTTAATGTTATTGCAATAATGAAAAAAGGTCTTTGTAATATTTAAGTGCTTCAGCAGGGGGTGCATTGCGCTTTTTGGGCTATACTAAGAACATCTTGCTTCTCCTGTGTATACTGAATCTTTTCCTTCAATTCTTTTTCCCACCCTCTGGGAAACTCTGGAACAAAATACCCGACTCCTGCTTTGCTGTCTGTAATCTTTGATGCATCTGTGTATATCTGTATGTACCTGTAATAACTGTCAATATATGTCTGTGAGAATAACATTCTCGTCTTTCCTTTTATGTAATATTGATAGATCCACGGTAAACTCTGGAAATAACCATGGCTGTATTAATGGCAAGGGCACAGTAGGGCTGATCTGTAGTTGATCTACCTGGTATTGTCTTGCTTTTTCTGTCGCTATCCATCCAAAGCTCCCCTTTAATGCTTAAGGTTTTAATGTATCTTGAGCTGGATGATCCTGACAATGACCCTATAAATTAGCCCAATCATTTATTGTTATTTGTTCTCTTCTGATTTCCAGTGGCTGTTCTCCCATTTCCACTAGTAATGCTTCTACTGGCGTTGATTTAAAAGCACCTGTACATAATCTTAAACACTGACGTTGTATTTGATCTAGTTTTTGAAGTGTTGATCTTGCTCCTGAACCATAAACCATTGCCCCATAATCCAAAATATACCTGACTAATCCTATGGTTAACCACAACAATGACCAGGGTATTGGCCACCACCAGGGGACGCTTCACCATCGCCAGCCAATTACAAAATACAAGGAAATATTGTATACATCCAAGGTCATTTTACTTCATTCCTTGGAGAGTAAATTGTCTGTCTGTTGACTTTCTTTGCTATGTTTGTAACCATCCCCTTATACTTATACTAGGAACTTTCCATCCTAGTGAGAACATTGTCTGTACTACAACAATGTTTTGTTACAATTGTTATACACCACTCTTTACTATTATTATTCATTATTTATTATGATGATCATTCATCAGGACGGCAATACATTTTACATTTTTAGCATGATGAGGACTACTATCTAACACACTGTCACATGACCTTACTTATGCATACAAACTTGTAACCGCAGGAAGTCTACAAATGTATTGAAATAGGGGAGAGCCTACGGGGGTAGGATTTAATAAGATTTGCTTCTTCCTACTCCTTTTGGACATGTGGAACTGTCAAGTGTATTAAGTGATGCATTCCGATGTCATTTACATGCATGTTCAAATCAAATTAAACCATTACCATTACCACATTAACGATTAAAAATTTAGGATATTACATAATCAGCCACCCCCCCCCCCCCCGACATGCTCAAAATGAAATCAAAATAATCTGTTTCCCTCTTCCTTTGTGTTGTTTTGTACAATGAAAATGAACTTTTCTGCTGTCATACTTTTGGTGTTAATAAAGATGTGATTTTGTGGTGATTACATAACCAGGCGATTATGTCATCACCACCGACATGCTCAAAATCAAACCAAAATAGTCTTTCTTTTCGTCGTCACCCGTGCATATAACATTTTTATTTGTGGTTTAAAATATTTCTCTGAGATTGACTTAATCACATCCAGGTGCAACACTCCAAAGTGGGCAAAAGTGGTGTTGCACCTCACATTGGTCTTACCTGCTCCTCGTTCAGTTTTCATGACAACTAAAACACGCTGTGTATGTCCATAAAAAATAGAGCAATGCAAAGCAAGTGTTGCATTAATTAATTTTTAAAGGCTAGACTTCATTGCCTGTAGGGGCTGACAGACATGTACACCTGTGGAATGAGTACTTCAAAACAATTGTCATCAAAGTGTTACCTTTTCATTGCACCACTTTTCCAAATCACATCATCTCTGACCAACGTAAGTACATTTAAGGTTGATACCAAAGCTCCCAGCATTGATGCTAATGCAGAAATACAATACTGAATGTCTTGCAGTCTATGCTAAATCATAATGTATGGGTACTTATTTGCTAACGAATAAACAAGACCAAAAACATGGATGCATTAGAATATTCCATCTAATCTATCATGTGATATGTACACATTAATTGCTTTCATTTTTTATTACTTTGTCTAAAAATATCTGTAAATTGTAAGGTAGCTAATATATATTGTATGGCTAATATATTTGATTTAAAGCCACATGATAGGTGAAGCACACAATATGATTTATAGTAAAACACGTCAGAATGTAAATTATTAATGCTAATTACATTTATTTGGTCTTAAGCTACATGCCCAAAAATGTTGCAGTAAACCGGAATTCCATTATTGCAGTTCTCTTCCATGATAAAGAGGTCTTACTTAAATGGGAATATTTGAAAACCTAACGTTGTTAAGTTAAACTCACCCAGCAATGCTCAGCTGAGAGCAGTGAGCCTAAGTAGCTGCAGAAATCCTTTTCAGGTGTGCCAGTGGAACCGCCTCCTACCAGAGAAAAGAGTTCTGTGGACAAGACGAAAAGAGGAGGAAAGAGGAGAAAAGGCCAACAGGATGTGTCAATTAGCCTGCCTGAACATGGACCACTATGACAAAACTAGGACACAATGGACACTATATGAACAATATAGCTTTAAACATTTATAAACAAGGAGTTGAAAAAAAGTTATAAATACAAACCAACATCTTCTGTTTTTCTAGTTTCTCTAATGGTCACTTCATCGGTTTCATTCTTTTGTAACACAAATGTGTTTATTATGATTATTATTGAGCACGGGTCTTAAATTATTTGTTGAAGATGTCTTCTTTGTGTACATTTTTTATGATTACGAAATATACGTCATTATAATGACGTTTATGTCACATTTATGAAAGATGTGCGGCAGTATGAACAACACATGTGACACTCTGAGAGTCGTACGTAGACACAAAACTCTCTTTTAAAATTGTCCATACAATATTAAACAAAATATTTTACCAGGCGTTCTTCCAGTGTCAGCAAAACTACAGTAGGACAAGTTTAAACACAAAAGTGGACGACGAACACGCGCGCCATCCTCAGGGAAATCTTTCAAAACCACAATTTAAAATGTCATATACACAAAACAGCACAGATGAATGATTTTGGTTTCATTTGGAGCATGTTGGTGGTGATGACATCATCGCCCGATTACGTGATCACTGGAAAATCACTTTATTAACATTAACACCAAAAGTATGACAGCAGAAAAGCATTTTCATTGCACAAAACTGCACAAAAGAAGAGGTAAACAGATTATTTTTTATTTCACTTTGAGCATGCCGTGAGGCGGGCTGGCTATATCTAATAATAATAATATCCTAAAATTGTAATCGTTAATATCTCCAAAACGAAAGCAGCACAAACATTGATTTCAACTGAACGCAACAGCACAAACAAGGTCAAAATGAGACTATTTTTGTTTCATTTGGAGCTTTTTGACAAGTGACTGACCTCAGTTGACCTTTAATAAATGTGTAATATCCCAAAAACAAAAGCAGCACTAACGTTCATTTTAAGTGCACAAAACTGCACTAAACAAGACAGAAAAAAATGAGACTAATTTGGTTTCATTCGGAGCGTGTTGGGGGGCTGAGTGACCTTTGGTTGACCTTAAGGAAACGCGTAATATTTCCAAAATGAAAGCAGCACGAGCATTAATTTCAACTGAACCCGACAGCACAAATGAGGACGGTCAAAACTAGATTGTTTTGCTTTCATTTGCAGCTTGTTGACGGCCCGATTATGTAATAGCTCAAAAATATGATCGTTAATATCTCGGCACAAACCTTCATTTCAACCGCACAAAACAGCACAAACAAATGGGATTATTTTGGTTTCATTCGGAGAAAATGGGGAGCTGGATGAACTTTGGTTGACCTATAAAAGAAACTGTAGTAACTCAAAAACGAAAGCAGCACAAACATGTGTAGCTGTCGTATTACATTGAAATTAACAATATTTATTTTCAAAAGTAGAGTTTTTAAATGTAGAGTATGTGGTGCAGCTCTACCTGCCTCATTTTCCGCTACAACTTAGAAGAACCATTTCAAACAAAAACAGCAGCTTCAATAAAAAAATAATACATCTCCTACCAAAAGTTCCATAGAAGCCCCATCGCTCTTTTTGACTCAGGACTTTGGGATGTCTGGGATCCGTCCTTGAGGGGAGCTACTGTCACGATCTGTAATGTTAATTTGCGTGACAGTTTTGCCTTTGATCTCTTTTTCCTTAGTTCCAGTTTATGCTCTTGTTTTAGTAGCACTTATCATTATAAGAAAAGCTTTTCCCTGACCTGCTCGGCGTCCTGCTCTCCGCATCCTCGGGGTTGTCAACACAATGACCAGAAAAAATGTACAAGCCACACTCACAAGGTCAACACACTTTGCTCTGACCCAAGTGTCTTTTTTTCTTGCTACCACCTTAATGGGTGTGGAGTAGAGAACCTCTCTAGTTGACTCAGGCTGTCCGCATGCTTACTGACTTCAGTTGCATACACGTGAACTGACTTTAGCTCAGGGTTTACCAACAAGCAGCTCAGTGGAGGGTGTGCTAATCGTGTGTACTTCTGGTTACCACAGAAATTTAGGGCCAGATAACCAAGTAGCGGAAGAAATGTCTGCAACATGGAGAGCCCTGGAAGCTGAGTCACCAAGGTTTTGAGTTGCGTCCACATAATTCCAACTATGGGGATCACTCATCTCTCTGATAAGTTGAACTCTATTTGCCAACAACACATGGAACCTTCGTGCCTCATTATTTATGTTTGCCAACACAACCTTGGAGTCAGTCCAAAAACACTCTTTGTCTATCTTTACCTGAAGCTCTTCTTTGAACATGGCACTTGTCCTGGCTGATATTACTGCAGCTGAGAGTTCAAATCTGGGGATGTTTGTGCCACCCTTGTTTTAGCCATAACTAGACTACAAAGAGTCGCATTCCGGTCGTTTTTGTATCTCAAATAGGTGCACGAGCCATATCCTGTACTGCTGGTGTAATTCAGTACTTAAAATGTTGCCGAGGTTTGGAGGATGATAACATCCGGGTATAGTAATATCCTTTATTCCACACCTACCACCGTGAACTCAAGTGCTGAGCAATTGGATCATCCCATCTGATGCCTTTGTGGCACAGCTCCTGTAGGATGCACTGTCCACTCAGGGTTGAAGGGGCGATAAACCCAAGCGGATCATACAGTATGGCTATGATAGACAAGAAATCATGCTGAGCTGGAGAATTATCTTTTGCACTGATGTTTAAGCTAAAGGTGTCACTCAGGCTCTGTTGATTCTGCTCTTTCCAAAGGATCTACTCAAGAGAGAACATCCTTATGGTTGGGGTTGAACTTGTTCTTAGACCAGCATGGTTACACATCTCCCGTGCCTCAGCAATTAGTGAATTGGCCTCTTGAACGGTCGGAACACCAGTTCAACAAGTTACAAGTGAGCACATTCAGGTGAGGAGGCACCACCGAACTGTCATTCGCCCCGTCACGGGTTACAAAAACAAAACAAAAAGACTGAAGAAATGATGGCACAGTCGTAGAACTGCTGTTGGTGATTTTTTTATTTATTTATTCCCACATGAAAGCCAGAAGACACTCCAACAAATATTTACAAGAAGGAAAACCTCCAACTACTTGTAACCAACACTGTTACCGCTCACCTTGACACTTCCAACCTACTTCCCTTCCTTGATGGGGATGAAACCTTTTCCCTTTAAATACCCCAGCCCAGCCCCTCCCTCGGGCATACCAACACACATGAACAGGGGTATTGCAGCAAACCCCTTTACATCCAACAATGGGTTACTCCATGCAATTATGCAAGGCAGAAATGTCACAATAACCACCAATACCCATGTCCCTCCTATGGCATAACAAACATGGACTCACAACCACATTTTAAGCTAAACCCAGCACTTGGTTTAGTCCACAGTCACCTGACCGCCGCAAGCGCGCCAATTTATGCTTCCTAACGAGCCAATGCGGAAGTGCCGCGTTTGGCGCGCGTGGTGATCCCAGCCTTGCGTTTCAACAGGTAAGACCTTGATGCGTGGAAGGTGTAACGTGGCCAAGTGTGGCATGCGGGCATGGAATGGGCACCCTCGGTGTCTGGCACTCAGTGGTGCAGTGAAAAGTCCGGGAAAGGTGTAGCCCGTCCGCTTCCAGCACGCGCACTCCGCTTGGGGAGAGTGAGAGACAGAGAAAGAAAGAGAGAGAGAGAGAGAGAAAGAAAGAGAGAGAGAGCAGCACTGGGTCTTAAAGGGACGGAGGGGTTCCTTTTACTCCCCCACACCAAAGGAACCTCAAGTAAGTGTGAGCCTCTGGACATTTTCTAATGTCACAAATCACCGCAACCTCTTCCCTTCTTATCTTAATCTTAGCTTATTAGGCTTTCTTGGTTGTTAGACACCATGATGGAGAATATACCAGACACTCTCTCCCTCTGAAGCAGTAGGAGCTGCCTCTGCATCACCTTTGCTAATCATTAGGCAGTGCACCGCTCATAGTATTGCTTATTGGCAGCTAACTTCCTTTTCAGATGTTGTAGCCATGAGCCGTAGATGGAAGAGCCAAATTTCAGGACCAGCGCCAACAACGCCACCTAGGGAATATAGGACCACTATAGATGATATTTCTGAAACTAAATAAATGAAGGCCACGTTAGGTCTGGACACTAAAGAGAGGTGGGTTATGAGTACAAAAGTACATTTTATTTGCTGCATTAGTCTTTTAAAACAGAGAAAACAACCAAGAAAAATGGAATGCACAATTACTGGACTTTAAACACAAGTTGAAACAAAACTAAGCAAAACCCAAATTAATCAACAGAATATACTGTAGCAAACGCCACAACAGAAACAAGCAATTTAGGAAACCATGAAAATCCTTGCAAATGACATCCAGCAAATCATGCCAACAACAAAACATGCTGCAAAGTCAATCTAAAACACACAAGCATCAAAACAACTGCAAAAATGAGGTAAAACATGCAAGCATGTGACAGCGGCGAGACACACCGACTTAATGAGGTGCGTGACGGTTGCAGTCGGTAACGATGTATAATTGCAAAAGGACGAAACAACGGCCTCCTTTATAGGGGGTGACGGCCTGACGGGCGGCCACCCGCCGAAATCCTCGTGCCAGCTGACACAGGTGCGCACACTTACGAGCAGCAGAAGGAGGGGGGAGGGGGGAGGGCCGCAGAGAAAAGACGGCACAACAGCAGCCAAGGCTCTATGGCAGAATTTAAAGTCAGCCACAAGGACCAAAGTAGCAAGCGGACAATGAGCGCACTTACTCAGGAGAGTCCCCAAAACCCCCACCACCAATGCACGCACCTCCACTGAGGGGGAGGAAGGAGAAGTTGAGCACTTTAAAAAAGCGAGGTGGGAATGGGTCATTTGGTGAGCCTGAAGGTTTTTATCTGTGTAACATTTTTTTTTCCAAAAATGAAAGTGTCACAGGCTCAAACTCCCAAACCAGCAGTGCAGGAAACAGAAACAGACGGGACACACAATAGGGCTGTCGCTGTGGCAGTTACTGATGGGGTGGGGGTGGGGGGGGGGGGGGGGGGGGTGGGGGGGCGCTGTGGGATTTGCGGCGGCCCGGTACCGCTCCGGTAACGCAGTGTCTCGAGGGAGCTCGCGGTGCTGCTACTCGCGGCATTGGTAGGTGTGTGGTAGGTGCAAATGTAGGTGTGTGGGGTGAGTTTATGTACTGTATTTGGGCATGTGTAAGTGGGAACTGGGTTTGGTGTGTGTGTCTGAGCACTGGGGTTTGGGTGGGGGGATGGCAAACCCATGGGCCCACCGGGGGCGCCTGCCTCTGCCGTCGGGGAGCGGGATGGCCCACAGCAGTTGGTGTCAGGGGCGGCCTGGATGTCCCGGGGTGTTGGGTATGGCCCCTGCTTTGGGGGACGCGTGGCTTCTGGGCTAAGGGGTGGGTGCCCTGCTTGCCCGTAGCTGGTCCGGTGGGTGTTCGGGCGGTTGGCGCTCGTGGCCCCCTGTGGCTGTTGCGTGGCTGGGGTTTTCTGGGGTGCCTGCTTGGGGCCAAGTCCCGACGTCTTCCTTGTTTGACCCTTGCTTTTGGAGGGAGTGTGGTTTGGGATGCATGGCTGTGTTCACCACTAACAGCTCCTCATTTTTTATGATTCAGTCAGATGCAGTCATTCTGTCACTGCAGAATAATGCGAACTTCTGCGGTTATGTAAATTTGTTGCAGGTGTCATCTGGATTGTCATTGTTCATGAGGTTCTGTGTTTCTTGTTTTTCATTTATTTATTTATTTGTTTATTATTAGTAGTGTGTGTGTGTGTGTGTGTATATATATGCACACAGTGTGTGTGTGTATGCACACAGTATGTGTGCGTGTGTGTATGTACTGTATATACAGTATATGTGTATGTGTGCAGTATCTATATGTATATGTATCTAAGCAATGTATTCAATCTCCAGTTTGGTGTTGGTGGTTTACTGTTCTTATTATTTACCAGTGTAAGTGACACTGGTGCATGGTCGCTGATAATGATGGGATGACTGATGACCAGTCCAGGGTGTACCCCGCCTCCCGCCCAAAGTCAGATGGGATTGGCTCCCGCATACCCGCGACCCTAATGACGATAAGCGGCATAGAAGATGGATGGATGGATGGAATTTTAGTTTCAGATATATCACTCATCAGGGTGCTGCTGGTTAGAAAATAATCTAATCTAGAGTATGAGTGGTGGTCTGATGAGAAGAAGGTGTACTCCTTAACAGTAGGATGGTGAGAGCGCCAAGCATCGCAAAGTCCAAAATCCTTCATGTATTGTTTAACAACCTCTGAGGATTGATCCTGTCTATTATTTCCATTGCGACCCAGCCTATCCGCTCTCGGATCAAGAACCATGTTGAAGTCCCCTCCGATAATGAGTGTACAGTCTGAGTGATCAGAGAGTGATTTGAAAAAGAAGGGTCGTCAACATTTGGTGCATATACGCTTGCAATGCATAACTTCATATTTTGTATATAAGCTTTAATTATGATAAATCTGCCCTGCGGGTCTGTGAGTTAGTTGTCAATGCGAAAGTTAAATTTGTTGTTGATGAGAATTGCTACCCCTCTCTGCCTTGAGTTGAAACAGGCTGAGTACACATGCGGAAAGTGTGTTGTGTAAGTGCATCTATAGATGTGTTTGTTAGACGTGTTTCGTGTAGTAAGACAATGTCTGCCTTTAGATGCTGTAGGTGATTACAAATGTTTAGTCGCTTGACCGTGGAACCAGCACCGTGGACCGTGCACATTCCACGAGATAAAGCTCAGTGTACCCATGACCTGACTGGTGTTAGTGGGCTCATGCAGATTTGTTTCAAATCCACCTGTTGTGTGGACATGCTGCTGTGCCTCAGTTCTATCTGTGTTCTGGTTAATGCATGCAAATAAGGTGAGGTGTTCATTACCCAGGAAGATGTGAGGGAAGGGAGTGAAAAGAGGGTGCGATAGAAAACATATAACATGTTGCACGTATGACGTAGCAACAGTGAAATAATAACATGTCAGTTTACAGTTGGCAGTATTCTTAGTTCAGTACCTTAACGTGTCCTTAACACGCTTGCATGTGCAAGTTTACATCACCTGGTGCAGGAATTAGTAGAGCAACGGCGTGTTGTTGGGATCCCGGTACAGTTAGCCGTTGAAAAAAAGTTTATCCACCGTGACCACAGCTCGGCATCCATCTTGGATGAACTTGCGCCAAAAGGAGAAGACGTCGATCCAAGATCTCTTTTGGAAACTGGTCGTTGACGCTAAAGTCAACTAAACTCCTGAAGCTGGCGGACTTCACCACAATCGGCCGGGCCCGGCGAGCGTTGGCTCTTCTCTCTGTCTCCTTCCGGTATTCCAGCGAAACACCAGGTTGTTCCTCATGCTGCGCGCCTGGAGATCCAAAACAGTCTTCTTGATTTTTTTATTCTCCTCGGAGAGCCGACTCATTCCCTCCGTTAGGGACTTCACCGACTCCCTGAGCGAGGCGTTCTCCTGGGCTAGGGCCTGCACCGGCTGCTGGCTAAACTCCACCGAGTCCTGCAGTGCTTGGAACTCCTTGTGGATGATCTCCAGCACTGGACAGTTTGTTATCGTTGGACATCAGTATGTCCGCCGAGTCTTTCCCGGGTGGAGAAGCCGGCCTAGGTGAGTCGTCGTTCCTGGATCTCTTGGCCGCCGCCGCTTTGGGAATGGCTGTATTGGGTTTCCCCATGACGACTTCTTGGTAGCAAGAGTCGATATACTCCGCAAGGCTGGCGAAATCTTCTTCGCTGCTCTCCGGAGTGAGTAATTACGACACTCCTCCGCGTTTATTCTATTAATTTTGCATTTGGCCAAACAAAGCAGTAAAATAGTTCAATGCATGAGACTTTTGAAAAGCGCGGCGCCTCACCATCTCACAGGAACTACGTCATTACCGTGCGCCGTCCGTAATATTTTGTAAAATTACAAAATAAAGACGGGTGCACAGTGCAAACAACAATTGACCAATATCCACCAGCACCAGGTCGGTGAACAGCACCGATGCTGGCCGCTGATGAGCCGGGTCTGGACCGATCCCGCACGGAAGGCGTATGCTAGAATGGCAAAGGTTTTACATCGGGTGCCGTTCCTGACACAATCCTGTGAATTAATTCGGGCCTGCGCCTGCATGACTTGATGACAAACTGACATGAAAGGAAAACAATCTAGGGAGGCAGAGACGCTGAAGCTTGAGGAAAGTCGCTCCAAAAGAACCGATTCTCTAAAGAAAGCACAGAGCTGGAGCTCTTTCATGATACCGTCACTACGGAGCCCACAAGCTAGAGTAGCAGAAGCCTTCAGTGTTTTTCACAAAAGTAGGGTGTGTACTACTCCTGGAGGTACTGCAATACCAGGTCAATGCGTGGAGTGGACAGAGCAAGCTCCTATTCCATCTCCCAGTACCGAAAATCAATTTAATATATGGTCCCCGGGTAGGGGACGTATCAGATATTAAACTGATAAGGGGATAAGCGGTATAGAAAATGAATGAATGAACAGATTTTTTTTCTTTTGAACAATTTTATTGTCACCGATACATAATTTTACCACTTTTCACAATTCGTTAAAACTACCTTTTTAATGTTCGCAATTTAGCAATACATAATTAAAGAGACTATAAAAGTAAAATTTAAATAAAAATGTAAAACGGTGTTGCAGTAATGAGTAAAATTTGTACAGCTCGTTTAAAAAAAAAAAAAAATCATTTAAAAGCTTCCATTTTTTCTGTTGCCTTTACATTTACAGTCTTACCTGTTACCTTTACAGTCTTTATACATTTGGACTTCCTCCCCTCTCCCAGACAGCTAATCTCCAGGACCCTGCCAGTATGTCCCGAGGCGTCCTTGCTGTTTAAATTCTGATGGCTCACCCCATACAGCACAAGCTGTGCATTGCATTTAGGACCGCTCCTGCTGGTAAGTCCGGGATATTTAGGTTAGCACTCCCAGAGTAGGTGCCTTACCAACTCTGGGGCGCCACAACCAGGTCGAGGGCAATTCGGGTGCGCTATCATTCCTCGGGAGTGCATAGCGGACATAACTCGGAGGTTCCGTGGGCCACCATCCAAGACAGGTCCCGAAGTCTGTTTGAGACAGCAGGGTGGTTGACATTGAGCCAAACATCTGTGAGCTCGCCTAATGCAAGCCCGCACACAGGACTCCCTGGTTCCCGCTCCTGCACAACAGAAATAATAAAGCGGTGATTGTTTAAAACATTAAATGTTTGATTCTCCAGATTAAAATATTTTTAAAATGTTCTTATACAAGTATATGCAGGCGGTAAGTTAAAAGACACTGGTACTGTCAAATCAGTTGAACTTAATTTAAGTTTTCTTAAGTAGGAGCCCATCCAGTATCGTGCCAACGCTTTGGTCTTTGGGGAACTGGAAGGGCCCACTGCATTTCTCAGGTGTAGGGATGTGTATCTTGCTCCGAGAAAGAGTTGGAGGTCTGGCACGCCTTTCCCTCCTTTATTCTTTGGCCTCTTTAAGACGTCTCTCCTCACTCTTTAACACTTGGAGCCCCAAAGAAAGTAAAAAATGGTTCGATCCAGGTCTAACAGCACACATCTTTTTGGAGTAAAAACAGAACTGATCAATAAAAGCAAAGGTAAAATCACGGCTTTTATGATTAAAAACCTTTCCCTCTAGTGTCAGCTGTCTCATTCCCCAAAGTCCCAATCTCTGTCTTACTTTCCCTACCATGTCACCCCAATTAGTTTCACCTCCTCCGTCACTGCCAAATTTTATTCCCAGTATTTTTTGGTCAGTCTGTGTCACAGTCAAGGGGAGTCCTGTTTTCTCAAATTTGGTCCAGGGTCCTTAAAACTGGGCTCGGGTCTTGTCTCTGTTAAGTTTTGACCCAGTGGCCTGCCCGTATCAGTCAGTTATTTCCAGTATTCTATTGACCGATAGTATGTCCTTGCATAAAATGTTAAAATCATCCATGTATAAGATGCATTTTGGCTTGAGCCCCCCCGGAATAGTCACCCCCTTGATCCATTTATCCCTTCTTAGGATTTGTGCCAGAGGTTCTATACATAAAACGTACAGGAGGGCAGATAACGGACATCCCTGACGGACACCGCAGTTGATTCTAACTGCTTTTGTTATGTTTCCGTTTACCACAAATTTGCTGGTAGTATCCCGATAAAGCATTCCCACCCATGCTACAAACCTTTCAGGAAAACCCATTTTTTCCAGTACCCTAAAAAGGTACTGGTGCGAGACCCTATCAAAGGCTTTTTCAAAATCTAAATTTAGGACTACTAACCGAATGTTTCTGTCTCTCGCAAAACAGATGGTGTCGCGGATCAGCATGATCAGCATGTCTCTTTTCTTTATTACATCTTTTTTTGCCTGCTTTTTTAAAAAAGGTTTGAGTCCTTGCCTTTACCATTTCCCACCACCGTGCTCGTGAATCACACAAGTCTTGAAGTGTCTGCCAGTCCCTGAATTGCTCTCTGTATTGACTGACCAACTCTTGATCTTCCAGCAGGGAGCAGTTCAGTTTCCATAGACCTCTTCCCACCACCACACCTGAGGGGAGTGAGAGCGTGCAGGAGAGGATTACGTGGTCAGAAAAAAAGACAGGGGTCAATCTAGCATCAGTAGGTGGCCAATCCCGTGCAAACATGTAATCTATGCGAGAGGCTCTGGTGCTGTCACCACTGAACCAGGTGAAGCCCTCCTCTCTAGGATGCATGGCTCTATAACAATCCTGTAGTCTAAAATCCCCACTCATACCTTTTAAGAAAGCCCAATGTCGGCTGGGATAGGCTCCAGCATACCCGCGACCCCAATGAGGATAAGCGGTATAGAAAATGAATGTAATGAACAAGAGTTCATTTCAACATAACTTTTTTTAACCGTGAGCAGTGTTATTTTTATTTATTTGTTTCTGGTTCTTTTTTATTTCCACACCAGGTATGTCTGAGTGTGTGAGTGAGTAAGAGAGAGAGGGAGGGGCGGGGGGGGACTGTGTTCTACTGCTCAAATAGTCCGACGCTGTTTTTCAGATCTGCATTGACTTTAAGGAAGACCAGTTGTTCCACATGGCTAGGGTCTAAGTTTGCACGCTGTGGACTGACCACATATCCAGCTGTGCTAAAAACACGCTCAGACTGGACCACTTGTAGGTGGACAACTGAGATGCTGCAGTGCAAAGCGTGTAAGAGTGGGCCAGCACTGAAGCTTGCCTGACCAGTATTTCACTGGGTCATCGGTAAGGCTGATCTCCCCATCTGCCAGGTAGGCATCCACATCACCTGATGGTAAACGTGTCCTCATTGGAATAGCCAATTTCTTTTTCTGCAGGAAAGACAAGACTGAAGTGTTGCTGGTAGCAGGTGTCTCTTCTGTGTTTCTTGCGGGTAGATCTTTGCTCAGATTGGCTGCCGGTTTCCTTGCTGCTGTGCCTAACCTTTCCCTGGACTCAGCCGCAACATCTTGGCCCAGCCCCACTGTGGCGTCCTGATCGTCATCACCATCCACGAACTGATCAGATTCATCCTCAGATTCCTCTCCAGCATGCAGTGACCTGATGATGGAGCACAGGCCATGCAGGAGGGGGATGACCTCAGAGATGGAGGCGGTGTGTTTTGAGAGCGCCCGTGTGACCTCCTCAAAAGGACTAAGAACAGTGAGCATGTCTGATGCTAACCCCCACTCGTTTGGATAGATGATTGTTAGAGCTTTACCCATGTAAGACTCCTGTGTCATAATCTGCACAGCCCTGCGCTGCTCCACCAGCCGCTGGAGCAGGTAGAATGTATAGTTCCACCTTTTTTTTTACATCTGTTATGAGCGTGTGCTGGGGGAGGTTCAACTGTGTTTGCAGCTCATGCAGTCTGTTGCTGGCTTTGCTTGAGCGATGAACATGGCCAGATATGATCCTGGCTTTGGAGAGAAGGGATGTTCCAACCCTGTCCTTCTCCAGTGCTTTGATCACCACCAAGTGAAGCATATGGGACACGCAACGGATGTGTCCATATTCAGTCAAAGCTTTCACCATGTTTGCTGCATTATCTGAAACAACAAACCGTATTGTGACAGACTGACCAACAGACTCTTCCCACTCTCATCTTTTCCTTAAGGCAGCACAGAATGTTGTTTGATGTGTGCTCAATGTCTAGCACACTAACATTTAGCAGCCCTGCTTTCCTCTGTACTAAAGTTTCCCCCACACGTTCACACCAGTGCCCAGTAAGACAGAGATATGCATGTGCGTTGGGATTGCTGGTCAGGAGATCTGTAGTGAGGTTGATGACACCTCCTTCAGCTGCCTTAAGCGACTGGACCATCTCGCCCCCTCATTGCCTCATACAGCTCAGGCACTACAGTTCTACTGAAATAGTGCCTTGAAGGTATCTTCTACTTGGGCTCTAAAAAGCCAACAAGTGTCCACGTGCTGGCATGCCTCTGCCAGGCGCCCGTGCTCACCACACTTGCGGCAGAGCTTGGGCTGACCCTGGTAATGTATGTAACCTCGGTTTTCTCCCAGTACTATCATTGATGGGAGATGTTTCAAGCCCTGGAAGGCTTGAGGGTCCTGCCATTGCTGGATGGGGACTCTCCAGGCACAATTCCAGATACCATCTTCATCTCTCACCTTCATAGGCTGGCCTTTAACCGTGCAATATCTTCCCAGCCAAAAACAAATGTCGTCTGCGCTGACTGTCTCATTAAACATTCTAACAATTACGGTTTTAGCTGCATTGTCAGTCAGTTTTTCAACAGCAAACACAGACAGCTGGGGTCTAACATCTCAGTACCTACTCCAAAATTCTCTCAAAACTGCAGCAGACTGAAAACTTACATCAAACCCTTTACTAAAAGGTAGCGCCAAAATGCAATTTATTTCCTCCGGTTTGAAGCTAAGCGTCTGCTGTACTACTTTACGGGAAAAGTCTAGTCTAGACATAACAGGCTCATCATCAGTTTCTCTGTAAGTAAAACGCACGCTGTGGTGCCTCCTCATTCCGGCATACCTTGCCAACATGATGGAGGCACCGCCACTGCAAAATCCACCAAATGCCTCGACCAGCGCTGAAGCCGCGTGCCGCTTGGCCTGCCGGTACCTGTCAGCTGCTTCGGGAGTGCCGCAAGCCTTCAATGTTTTTCACAAAAGTAGGGTGTGCACTACTCCTGGGGGTACTGCAATACCAGGTCAATGCGTGGAGTGGACAGAGCAAGCTCCTATTCCATCTCCCAGTACCAAAAATCAATTTAATATATGGTCCCCGGAATCAGATATTAAACTGATAAGAACAAATTTTTTTTTTTTTTAACATTTTTTGTCACTGGTACATAATTTTACCACATTTTACAATTTGTTAACTACCTTTTTAATGTTAGCGATACATAATTAGACTATATTAGTAAAAAATCCATAAAATGTAACACGGTGTTGCAGGTAGTAAAAGGAGTAAAATTTGTACAGCTTGTTTTCCAAAAATCATTTAAAACCTTCCATTTATTGCTGTTGCCCAGGAGCGCAGAGTCTTTATACATTTGGACTTCCTCCCCTTCTCCCAGACAGCTAATCTCCAGGACCCTGCCAGTATGTCCCGAGGCCCTCATTCTGCCTCGTCCGTGCATCTCCTGGACAGCCAGGCCGCCGCTGCCGTGACCTTTGCCGTGAAGCTCCGGTTGCCACCTCCGGGTGGGCACAGACGACTCTTCTTTGTGACTGTGTCCCTGGCCCGCCGCTTGCAGCTGTCAGGGTCGCTGCAGCCATTTGGATCACAGCCACGGGGGGGGTCTGTCTGTGCCTCCTTACCAACAAGTTGCGGGAGGTCCAGATGGCGTCTTTGATGGCGGCGAGGGCGAGCCATTGTTTTGCAAAGTCCTTGCCGTTTAAATTCTGATGGCTCACCCCGTATAGCACGAGCTGTGCATTTAGGACCTCCCTTGCTGGTAAGTCCGGGAAATTTAGGTCCCCGGCTGTCGCCCACAGGTCTACGGCAGCACTGCACTCCCAGAGGAGGTGCCTTACCGACTCTGGGGCGCCACAACCTGGTCGGGGGCAATTCGGGTGCGCTGCCATTCCTCGGGAATGCATAACGGCCCTGACTGGGAGGACCCCGTGGGCCACCATCCAAGACAGGTCCCGAAGTCTGTTTGAGAGAGCAGGATGGTTGACATTGTACCAAACATCTGTGGGCTCGCCTAAAGCGAGGCCGCAAACTGGACTCACTGGTTCCCGCTCCTGCACAACAGAAATAATAAAGCGGTGATTGCTTAAAACATCAAAAGTTTGATTTTCCAGATTAAAATATTTTAAAAATGTCCTTATACAAGAATATGCAGGCGGTAAGTTAAAGGACACTGGTACTGTCAAGTCAGTTGAAATTAATTTAAGTTTTCTTAAGTAGGAGCCCATCCAGTATCGTGCCAACGCTTTGGTCTTTGGGGAACTGGCAGGGCCCACTGCATTTCTCAGGTGTAGGGATGTGTATCTTGCTCCGAGAAAGAGTTGGAGGTCTGGCACGCCTTTCCCTCCTTTATTCTTTGGCCTCTTTAAGACGTCTCTCCTCACTCTTTCCCACTTGGAGCCCCAAAGAAAGTAAAAAATGGTTCGGTCCAGGTCTAACAGCACACATCTTTTTGGAGTAAAAACAGAACTGATCAATAAAAGCAAAGGTAAAATCACGGCTTTTATGATTAAAACCTTTCCCTCTAATGTCAGCTGTCTCAGTCCCCAAAGTCCCAGTCTCTGTCTTACTTTCCCTACCATGTCACCCCAATTAGTTTCACCTCCTCCGTCACTGCCAAATTTTATTCCCAGTATTTTTTGGTCAGTCTGTGTCACAGTCAAGGGGAGTCCTGTTTTCTCAAATTTGGTCCAGGGTCCATAAAACTGGGCTCGGGTCTTGTCTCTGTTAAGTTTTGACCCAGAGGCCCGCCCGTACCAGTCAGTTAGGTCCAGTATTCTATTGACCGATAGCATGTCCATGCATAAAATGTTAAAATCATCCATGTATAAGATGCATTTTGGCGTGAGCCCCCCCGGAATAGTCACCCCCTTGATCCATTTATCCCTTCTCAGGATCTGTGCCAGAGGTTCTATACATAACACGTACAGGAGGGCAGATAACGGACATCCCTGACGGACACCGCAGTTGATACTAACTGCTTTTGTTATGTTTCCGTTAACCACAAATTTGCTGGTAATATCCCGATAAAGCATTCCCACCCATGCTACAAACCTTTCAGGAAAACCCTTTTTTTCCAGTACCCTAAAAAGGTACTGGTGCGAGACCCTATCGAAGGCTTTTTCAAAATCTAAATTTAGGACTACTAACCGAATGTTTCTGTCTCTCGCAAAACAGATGGTGTCGCGGATCAGCATGAGGCTGTCTGTGATCTTCCTCCCTGGTATGGCACAGCTTTGATCGGGTTCGATCAGTTCATCTAAAAACATGGACATACGTTTGGCTAAAAGTTTGCTAAAAAGTTTGCAGTCACAGTTTAAAAGGGTAATGGGTCTCCAGTTTTTTAGATCGGTCTTGTCTTTTGTCTTATGAAGGAGTGTCACTATCCCTACCCTAAAACTGTCAGGTAGTCGGCTGCTCTGGTCAAATTCGTTAAAAACAGTAAGTAAAACTGGTGCTAAAATATCCCAAAAGGTTAAATAGAATTCCAAAGGCAGTCCATCCTCCCCCGGGGTTTTCCCTCTCTTAAAAGCCCCAACACATTTATCCAGCTCTTTGGGAGTAAAGTCCTGCACTAAAAACCCACTTTCGCTCACTGTTTTTTCA